>CAUOFW020000959.1:542621-575270 GCA_963454935.2 Ilex paraguariensis | reverse complement strand
CCCCCCCCCCCCCCCCCCTCTCTTCTACGTTTGCCAAACAAGAAAAAAGAAAAAAGAAACAGAATAGACCCGCAAGCAGGAGCAGAAGACTTGTCCCCATCTTGTCTAACACAAGCTTATAGAATGCGAGGCCAAGCCCCAACCCAAATTCACAAATCAAAAGATTTCTAATTCAATTACCGTTTAACAACAGCTGCATAAATCTGACAGAAAACCCAACAAAAATCACCATTAACCATCTACAGTTCCATCGTAACATCTAAATAGCCAGAAAAAAAAGAACATCAATCACCATCTAATAGAAACCGAGTTGTTTATTTTTAAATTCAAAACAAAACTAAAAAATCACCAACCACCTTGTAATAAAAAAGTGTCCAAACACCAAAAGATCAGAGACTTTTCAGGTTAGTACATCTCACATAGAGCAGTGTTTGGTAGATTGTTGTCTGAACCTTGTATCAAATCTGCCACGGAAAATCCAGCATTGTGTCCAGTCCCCTATCACCACCCAACAGCAATAGCAAGAGATGATCACTTGCTGCTTCCGCAGAAGTAAATNTGGTAGATTGTTGTCTGAACCTTGTATCAAATCTGCCACGGAAAATCCAGCATTGTGTCCAGTCCCCTAGCACCACCCAACAGCAATAGCAAGAGATGATCACTTGCTGCTTCCGCAGAAGTAAATACTATGATCACCGCTTCATACCAGTCCTAAAAACAAACTCCACACGAAGCAGGAAAACGGTTGGGTGAGCTCAGTCACTAGAATCTACACTTCCGCTATGAGAGCTACTCGCATTGCGACTGTGTAAAGAGAGGCCGCTCATGTTGCCATCTAGAGCAGAACCATCCAACTTGTTGTGTTGAAAGAATTTCTCCCTCTCAACATGTTTTGCAGGTGGGGGTGGAATTGCAACAGTTGGTTGAACGGTATCGGGTTCTTGTTTTGGTCCCACATTCAGTGGCCTTATAAGTGGACGGTGCAGCCTTTCCCCTGAAATGGAAGATGCAAGCAATCCCAAGGGCTGCTCTGTTTGGTGGTTTTCATCTTCAGGCAGTGCACAAGCTTTTCCTTTCCTCATCCTATCAAATTTGGAGTCAATTTAGAGATTGCAACAATGTTTTAACAAGAGAGAGCCACAAATCTACAAACTCGGATGTATGAACTATTAAATATGTTGGGGTATTTAACCATTTTCAGATGAGAGAAAAGGCAGAGCACTCTTGAAAAAAACTGAAAGAAAATCGGCTGACATTATGGACTCCAAACACATAATAAAAGGCTATGTAATCCAGCTCAATGTATGTAAACCTAGAATGGATGTATATGTGCAGACCTTCGGAATAGCTGTTGAGCCTCCTCTTCTTCCTCTGCTTGTTCATGGTTAAAATGATTTGATGCGGAGGTCAACCTACCAGAAATGAGTGCATCATGCCTAGTGAGAGCTTTCTCTAGCTGCTCATTCAGCTCAATTGCTCGAGAAACCACCTTCTCATCCCTGAGTAATACAAATCAAGAATCGATTAGACTTTTCAAATAGCAAACTACCCATGTTTATTCCATCCACTTCCATTTTTCTTAGCTATTTTTAGTCCACTTAAAGATAGCAATGTTATATCAGAATGTACACATAGTTATACATGTGGAATCTTGGTGGGATGTTTCTATTCCAATGCCCAAAACATGAAAGGATTGTTAGACAAGTTCTCATGCTTTAGGGGATCCCCTTGTAATAAGCTGAGGGATGTTTGTGTCATCATACACATAATACAGTGGTCTTTATTGCACTGGTGAACAGTCGGGGGGGGGGGGTACTCCATGTAACTAAGTGAGAGACAAACAGACGAAGAGCTGCTTGGCTCTAGCCCAAGATTACAGTACATATTATCCTGTAAACTATCTTAAAATAATCAATGAGAGTATAATTAACTACTTGCCCCTTGTTAAAGTAGATTGTCTCTAAACCAATCCATTTTTAGTTGGAAAACATCTTAGTATGACTTTCCAATTACAGAAAGGTCCACCCGAGCCCGACCCATGTATAGAACTATAGATGGGTTCAAAAGAACAACCCAAATAAATCTGCTTATTTTAATGGCAAGTTCATGGCCCAAACCCTTAATTATTACGGGTAGGTTCCGGTGGGTTGTTGGGTCAGATTAAGAATTGCCACTTCTTATCCTTCCTCGGGGATTATATAGGCAAACATGCATATATACGTTATTTAATGCACACATACAACTCAACCCAATATTGTCTTATCCCAACAATTTGGGTCCACTAAAACAATCATGTTGCACAAATGTATTCAATCGAAGGCATGTTACTTGGGGTATCATTTATTTGATTGTCAACATCACTTGGACATGTAAGTTTTAGTCAAAAGACAGACATTTTAAAACTGACATAGTAACCCCTTAATATTTTCAAGTTGTAATAGACATACTCGGCATAACAACTGTTGGGAGACTACGATGCATGATGATGCAATTCAAAAAAAACAAATATTTCCAAGAATGCCCCTCTTTAGTAACAAGACTAAAAATACATAAGAAAATTTTGCCCCCAAAAAATATGAAAAAAAACTATCTCCTCTAATTTAATTTAATTTATTTAAACAAATTTACCCTCCAACTAAAATCCAGTAACATTGAATTAACTATGTTAATTAAGTCAAGTTTGTTCCAAATACATAGTGAATTCAAATCAAATCTAAGAAATTCCATTACTTAAGTTAATTTTGGCTCAAATATAACACCACAAATCGAATCAACTCAATTTATTAAGCCAACTTCATCCCAAACTTAATCAATTTCTTTAGATCAAATCTAATCGATTCTTTTAATTAAGCCAAACTTATCTCCAAATTCAAATCAAATCTGGTTAATTTTGTTAATTTAGTTAACCTTGTCCTTAAATTTAGACAAAATATAATTAATTTTTTCAAGCCAAATTGATTCTCAACTTCAAATCAAATCTACTCACTTTATTTGCTACAAATTTATTCTCATCTTCAAATCAAATCTAGTCACTTTACTTGCAAAAAAAAAAATCTAATTATTTCTATCAATTAGTTTGTTAGAGTTCTCCTTTTATGTTATATAGTAGTTATCATGGTTTAGTATAAGCGTAATNTATCAATTAGAGTTCTCCTTTTATGTTATATAGTAGTTATCATGGTTTAGTATAAGCGTAATATTGTAATTATCCTAATCATAGTCTAATATAAATAAGAGGGTGTAAGGCAACATCGCCAACATTCTAAGATTATTATTTCTCAGTAGTTTTCTCTATTTCTATTCTCCTTTCCTCTCTTTTATTTTCTTTCTCAAAACCCTAACACCTATTTTATAAATTCAACTTAGTATCAGAGTACATCATCTCAGCAAAAAAAAAACTCATAACCAGAAGTCCTAGAAAAAAAAAGGGGTCTGTTCTTTACTGGCATCATCATTGGCGACAATGATGCCAGGTAGATGTTAGCCCTTTTCGATGACAAAGCCTATTGGTATCCGCTACTCCTACTAGTATTTATGGTATTTTTGCCAATTTTTTTNAAAGGGGTCTGTTCTTTACTGACATCATCATTGGCGACAATGATGCCAGGTAGATGTTAGCCCTTTTCGACGACAAAGCCTATTGGTATCCGCTACTCCTACTAGTATTTATGGTATTTTTGCCAATTTTTTTTAGGTCGTTTGGATTTTGTTTTCTATTTCTTTATTTTTTTTTTTGCAAAAAAAGGGTTTTGATTTTGCGATCTGATTGCCTAGACCAATCAGAGTTGTTTCGACGCCACATTTCATACCTGAAAGGTGCAATTAGGGCATACGGGGTCAACTGCGATCAACTCATGCCTTGATTGAGTTGTTTTTGTGGTTTAGAGGCTGTTAGCATTGAGTTTTCTTGGCTGGGTGTACTGTTTCATTGGGTTTCTTGGTTCCCAACGTGTTGAGGCTATGTTCTAAGGCTTGGGTTCCATTTTTTAGGTTGTGCATTGAGGTTCTTGGCCTGTACTAGTTTACTGGTTAAGATTTATTGCTCTAGGTTGCAAAGAGTTGNGACTGGGTGTACTGTTTCATTGGGTTTCTTGGTTCCCAACGTGTTGAGGCTATGTTCTGAGGCTTGGGTTCCATTTTTTAGGTTGTGCATTGAGGTTCCTTGGCCTGTACTAGTTTACTGGTTAAGATTTATTGCTCTAGGTTGCAAAGAGTTGTGTTTCTCTTGCTTTGTGGTTATTTTTCGGTTTGGATAGTTGTTTATTATGGTTGCTTGGTATCTATTGGTTTGGGATTTTTCTATGGCTGCTCCTGATGATAGTAAAAGTCCCTTAGAAGAAATCAAAAGTCACCCTATCAACGGTCAAGTTACTTCTGTGAGGTTGAATGGAATTAATTACCACTCCTGGTCACATGTTATTAAGGTGTTTTTGCATGCAAAGAAAAAGGTTAAGTATTTAACCGATAGTCCTCCTCCTTCAACCTCAAAGAATTTTGAAGATTGGTAGAGTAAGAATTCTATGGTAATGACTTGGCTGTGGCTTAATATGGAACCTTATGTAGCTTCTAGCCTTTTAATGTTCAGCTTCTTGACACTATTCCTAAAAGCATAATATGTCCCGATTAATGAGTTGTTGAGCATTTGTTTAATACCAAACAAAGTGACAAGTCTCTTGATGAACATTATGGTGTTTTGAAATGTTTATAGGAAGACTTTTTGCTCTATCAGTTGTTGAGTGAGGATTTGGAGATCCAGCGCTGTCAGCGTGAAGAGTTTCAAGCTGTCTTGTTATTATCTAGTCTTAATTATGAGTATGGTGTGTTTAAAGGCCAGATTTTAGCTAGTGAGAAACTTTCGACTGCTGTCAATGCTTATTCTCTACTTCACTGTGCTTCGCAGACTCATGGGTGGTCGTAGTGGTGGCTGTAATGGTGGTCGTGGTGGTGAACGTTGTCCAAGCAAAGGTGGTAATCGTGGTGGTAGAGGTCTTGGTCATAAGGATGTGGTGGTCGTACAGGTCATGGTAATCGTTCTAAGTGAAAATGTTGTTATTATAGGGCCACTAGACATACAGAGGATTAATGTTGGGATAAGAATGGAAGATCTGCCTATGCTAATCAAGCCTTTGATGACTGTGCTCCACCCATGCCTCGGCCTTCTACTTATCAAATAGTTATTCGCTCTCTTTACAGTTGTCAACTTTTGTTGCGGGGTTGGCTAATGCAGGTAATTCGACGTATGTGGCCTCTCAATCAACTTTATCATCTTGGATTATTGATTCAAGAGCTAGTGTAGACGTGTCTGGTATTGTGTTAGCTGNGTCTCTCAATCAACTTATCTTGGATTATTGATTCAAGAGCTAGTGTAGACGTGTCTGGTATTGTGTTAGCTGATGGTTTTTTTCAATTGGTGCGTGGGACTGGTGATCTCCATCCTACTCCGTCCATGTCTCTTTCATCTGGATTATTTATTCCACACTTTCCTTTTAATTTGTTATCTGTGAGCTGGTTAACAAAGTATTTATCTAATCTTTAGAGACATTTACTATTTGCTGGCGACACTTAGGTGTTTCTGAGAGGTTACAAACGATCCATGGTCAATCTGTTAGCTTAATCCATATGAGAATGCTTCAGGTTAGAAAGTAAAACAGACAAAAAGGCTCAATGTATTGATCTTCAAAAATTGCTCAAGCTAGAAGGAATGTATTAGTTAATGCTGCAAGTATTCCCATTACAGACTCTCATTTTTCTTATCTGGGACGTCCTCTCATCTAAGGGAGAACAAAATTGATCTATTTTGAAGTAGTACTACGAAAATGGAGGGTTGATATTCTAGAATGCTATCTAATATGGGCAGGGTCGTTTTGGTGAAATTAGGGTTGAGTGCTAGTCCTATCCATTTTTGTTGGCCTGCATTAATCTCCTAAAAGGTATAATTGCTATGCTGAACTCTGCTATGGCAGCTTTTATCTGGGCAAACAAAACAGATGTGAAGAAGAGACTCTGGTGTTCATGGAAGGACATAACAGTTCCAAGAAGGTTGGGGGGGGGGTGTTAGGATTAAGAAGGTTTGAAGATGTTGAAAAGGCTTTTAGAATCAAACAGGTGTGGAACCTACTTAAAGCTTCTTCATTATGGTCAAAGATTTTTTCTGCAAAATACCATAAAAACCAGCATATTTTTAGTAGTATAAGAAGACCTTATTCAAAATGTTTCAAAGTTCTAGCCCCATGGTTTGAAGTGGTGGTGTTTAATTCTCAAATGATAGTTGGTTCTGGGGAAAATACTGACTTCTGATGTGATAATTGGTTAGGAATTGGCCCTTTGATTTTGAGATTGAATGAAGTTCCTCAGTATTTTCCAAAGATCTTTGAAGTATTTAGTGAATCTGAGCGGAAATTAGATGGAGTTAGATGATGGTTAAATGATCAGCTCATTCATGAGATTATTTCATCGAATGTATGGCCTGCTGTGAGGAAAGAACAGTTAGCATGGAAGTCATAAGAAACAGGATTATTTTCTGTTAAATCTGCTTGGGATTTGGTGAGGGAGCATGGTCCGTTGAGTGTTTCAGCTTAAGTGATATGGAAGCAAAATATTTGTCCGAGTGCTCAATTAATTGGGTGGAAAATTCGAAAAAATGCTTTACCATTGGATTCCAGAATACAAAAGTTGGGCATTCCATTGGCAAGCAAATGTGTTTTTTGTTTCAGAGATTCTGAAGCTTCTTCTCATCTTTTCATAGATTCTGATTTTGCAAAAGAAGTGTGGAGGAGGATAGCATCACTAATGGGGTTCCAGCAGATAGCAAACGATAATCCATTCTTTAGATTTCTCAGGATAATGAGAATTTTCAAAAAGCTATCTCTAAGTCAAGAATTGATTAGAGGAAATCCTTTAATTATATTTTGGCAGCGTCAGAAAGAGAGGTGCAGGCATGTGTTTCAAGGCTCTAAGCTTCTTGCCTCATCTATTGTTTTGAAAATTCTGGGCATTATAAACCTTCATGCTTTTGTTGCTCACCCAAAGGTGGTTGATTCCTTCCAAGGCAGAGAGCATCTTAATTTTTAAAATGTCCAAGTTACTTTTTTGGTGAAGATGAAAACTGTTTGGGTTTGTTGGAATTATCCTTCAGAAGGTATTCTTAAACTCAATGTAGATGGAGCTTCTAAAGGAAACCCAAGTCTGTCTGGTGGAGGAACAGTTCTATGCAACCATTGGGGTCAGATGATTTTTGCAGCTTCCTATTTTTATGGTCTCTGTACTGACATGGGAGCTGAATTGCAGGCATTGAGGGATGGTCTTAACCAATTTGACAGATTTGGTTTAGTGGATTACAGGGTGACTATCGAGTATGATTCTCAAATTTTGTTAAGAATGATTCAAATTCCCTGGAAATATTGGTACGCACTTGATCAGATTTTGGCTTTGTTGAGAAGATTTGATTTTGAAATTGTACATATTTTTTGGGAGGCAAACTCGGTGGCAGATTTTATGGCAAATAAAGGGGATGGGGATAGGGCTCCAAGTGAATTCGCTTAATCAAATTTACTACCAACTCAAATTTACAATCAAACTGCTATTTTCATCGCCAATAATTCAGTATTTCATGTGCGTACTAAGCAAATTGAAGTGAATTGTCACTTTATTCCAAATTTTTTGGTGCCGACGGAGATTGTCACTCCGAATATCAAATCTAGTGACCAGTTGGGTGACATATTTACAAAATCATTCCCTCGGTTTGCCTTCAATGAACGTTGATCCAAACTGAGCATTTTTTATCTTTATACTCTATTTTGAGGGGGAGTGTTACGAGTATTTTTTATGTCATTATTTATAATGGTTCAATATTAGTGTAATATTGTAATTATCCTCAATCATAGTCTAATATAAAAAAGAGGATGTCGAGCAACATTGCAAACACTCAAAGATTAATATTTCTCAACCACGCTCTCTCTCTTTCTCTTCGCTTTTTCTTTCTCAAACCCTAATACCTATTTTGAATATTCAACTAAGTTAATTATTTCCCCAAATGCAGTCAAATCTAATATATTCCATTAATCAGACAAATTTATCCCCAGATGCAGCCACAACTTAATAAATTTATTAATTAAGTCAATTTTGTCCCTCGATTCGGACCAAATCTAATTTGTTGCATAAATTAGTTTTCTCCAACTAAAACTATGTCCCATCACCAACCACCTCAATTTGGAACTAATAATCACTAACACATACCACCATCCATCGGTTCCAAAATCGTAACCCTACCAATGGCATCACCACCACCTGGTCCATCATTAAACCTTAGAATTGGACCACCATCCACCACCATTGTAATGAGCAACAAATTGTCATCACGACCACAAACACTGCTCTTCTCTCTCAGTATCAGTCTCCCTCTTGATACATATGCAAAACCACAAACACCAAGCCCTACCAGTAGAACCACCCCCACCCCAACCTACCCCACACTAGATACATAGAAATCAAATATGGATATATGGCTTCCACCATTACAACCAGAAATACACCAATAAAGAATACACAAAAACTCAGACAAAATAAATATGCCCTCACTCCTGAATTGCCATGCCACCTACTTTATCACTCCATTGAAAATCCAGTCTTTGCTTCTTGACATCAGCATGCCACCACTCTGCTCTCCTAGGTTTGTGTGCATCTTGGCCGGTAGTTCAATGGCCACTTGAGCTAGACAGCCATTGAAAATAAGGTCATAGCTGAATAACTAACAGTTATTGCTGCCGAGTCAAAGACAAACACATATGATGGACTGCCACAGACTGACCACAGGTTCATACTTTGTTTGAGGGAGTAATCCCCATTTAACTTTGAACTTCAACCTGACCTGTGCAAGTGTGCAAAAGGCCTTTGATTGCGTAATTATTCCTCCAAGGACCCACTTAAGTGTTTAAGTAACACATCAGCGTTACTTTAGACATTTGTGGTATCAAGAATGTTTTGCATAAAACAATTGCCAAGCCCCTCAACACACAGCAGAACATGGAAATGCGCACACAGATAGACATTCACATACATATACAAGTGCAAGCACAAACATGCACCAATGAAGGCAGGTGGTCCAGAAAAAGGAAACAATTGCTTCCGTGTCTCTAAACTATCAATATCTTCAAACCAATAAGAATGAGCATCCACAATCCACAATCCACATACAGACAGATGTTTTCTTGACAGCCCAATCAGTCTGCTCGATTAGTATCCCTGAGGTATTTGTCAACTAATTATTTGAACTTTATGCTTATGTCATGGTTTCTTCGCACCTATCTTGTTAGTCACAGCCACAGTTCATATAAACTGACATTGCATGGAGGCAATAAGTAACAAGAAAACTAGCAATTTGAATAATCAATATTAAGTTGCTGGAATAAATATATGCATAATGAGGCATTACCGAGAAGTCATTGCAAGATGCATTACTCGTTGCTTTTGGAATGAACATTGTTCCACAAGATCCAGGGTAAACTCATCCTTTGCTTCCTAAAGGATGACAAAATTGAAGTCAAAGAAATTAATACAAGCAAAAATACGATTGAAATTCTGAAACTCAATAGTGAAGTAAACAGGCCAAATCATTTTTTATTTTTTTTCATTTCAAAACTGCACAGAAAGCTTTGTTGAATTTAGTTGCTTGTAAGTTGTACTGCCACTTTAAAACAGTTACTTTTGACACCAAAATAACTCATATCAAGAACTCATGAGAGATCTGATTTGTCAAACTAAGGTGATAAGGCCAAAAAGATCTTACTCTTCCCAATAACCTAAAACCCAATAAGCACATACCAGATGGCATTACTTATGCCACGTCAATGATGCTGTCCACAGAATATCAATTATAACACATGTTGGTAAGGCTAAACCTTATATGCTTCTGCTAACCTGAATCTAATTATTTCCTCTAGAGTCTAGACTCTAACAGCATGCATCATCTAGAACTTAAAAGTTTCAGCCACATCAAAAATGTATTAGACTAATTAGGTATGATATATATACTATCTGGAAAATATGTGTTTCATTTTTTCAGAAACTGTAACTTCAACTCCATTAACTTATGAATCTTGCAGCCAAACACACTCATTACAGAAGTACTGAATCGAAGTAGTCATTTACACAAGTTTTCATGGGAGAAAACTGAATATTCTATGATAACTCCATTTGTGATGTGCTTAATATAACACAACAAATCCCAAACCCAATAGAGGATGGCAATGTTAGGAGCACATATGAGCATGAATCCTATTGAAAAGATACAAGTAAGGGCGCAGCAATGGCGAAAAAGGATTCATGTATCCCGCCTCAAGCAATTAGAACTGATATTTATTTTGTTTGGTGTGTAATTACGTGTCATGCTGAAAATAAAAAAACAATAATTTAAATCATTTGTAGTTGAAGTCAATATAACAATCATTTGTGCTACCCATGAAGATACCTCAGGATGTTGAGCATCAACGGCACCAAGGACTTCCCTTAGAACATCTAACGCAGCACCAGCCTTCTGAATTATACTGTATGAAATTGATAAATTAAGGATTTGTTTAAAAGCAGGTGAGAAGAACTTTTCATGTTTCAGGGATTTCTTCACCATGGGTACAAAAATAACTACAAGGCATAAGTATGGCATAAAACATGTAAAATTATGAACAAAGGTCTCACATCATTTGAAAATCAACTGTTGTAACATGACAAATCAACTTTCTAGGGGACACAAATAATATTTTAACGTACAGTTCCATCTACCATAACATTCCACCAGACACTAACTCATTTCTCGACGCAAGCATAAACTGCCAATATATCCAAAACCAGACATGCTAAATTTGTTCTTAATCGAAAGAAATTCGAGCTTTTGGTTTTCAGGAAAGGATGACCTTAGGGAGATCCTGGATGTGGAAGAGACCAACATCGGAAATTGAAAAACCTAATATGAGCCTGTCAACTTACCAAGAAAAAAGAATTACAATGAAACATTTGAACAAATGAACTGGTGGCACATACAACAAATGTGCAATCTCAAGAGGGATACTTTGTTATGATAGGCCAATCTCAAGAATTTTATGGCATTGCTCAAATAAGGAGGAGTACCCATGTAATTATTCAAGAGGTTTTCCTATTACAAAATTCAGGAGACCTCATTGTTATTATTGAAATATTGGGGCTTCTTGTTTGATAACAGTGAGAGTAGTTTATTTACACAGTTGTGGATTATGCCTATGTGGGAGATACCAACAGACTAAGTCATATTTGTCACTTAATAATATNTTTCGGGATTGAGAGTAGTTAATTTACACAGTTGTGGGTTATGCCTATGTGGGAGATACCAACAGACTAAGTCATATTTGTCACTTAATAATATAACATCGATACAAAATTTAAAATCTGAACCACAAATAGTACATTGGTTACATGTACTTTTGAGATCAACTTAAATCAGGAGCACTGCTCATTTTTCTTTTAGTTTCTGTTTCTTTTCTAAACCAATGATACATTTCAAAGTAGGTAAATCTTAGGCACAAAAAAAAACCTGGAGACTGAAAATCTGCCAAGTAATATCCCTCAAAGCAAAACTAACAGCAATGCACCAAGCTTAACAGGTGTAAGATATGCAAATACATGGGCTAAAATATTGATTTCCACTAAGAAGTTCCCCAAATTGGTGGNTAACAGCAATGCACCAAGCTTAACAGGTGTAAGATATGCAAATACATGGGCTAAAATATTGATTTCCACTAAGAAGTTCCCCAAATTGGTGGGCGTGTATCAACAGAATAAAATGGGAGAGACTGTCATTGTGGGCACATAAGACACTACAATGAATCAACTTTATGAGGTAGGGGCATAGCATAAACCACCCCTTAATTTAATTTATAAAATTGCAGTAGTAATAAAAAAGCTGCAGTGTGTGTGCGGAAGTGAACAGAAAGATAAAGAGGAGAATAGACTAACAGTTTTCCCTTCTCAGGACAGTACAAGGGACATAGAGTCCAAAAAGTCAATTATAAACAAAGCAAGAGCTACCTGGATTCAGGAGCAATCTGAGTCTCTGCTTGTGGTGCATTCCTGTCATGTCGAGAAGTAACAACCTCCCCGTCAGTTGAATTATCTTTACTCATGTTTGAAGTAGGATGACTACTTGGGATAGTATTAGACCTTTGAGGAAATTGCACCCCGGCACTCTGAAAAGGGCGCACTTGATGAAGGTTTCAAAATTATAAAAGTAATAACCGTAAATTTTCAGATACCACCAGAAAACACCTTACATGAAGATATCATGCAGGAACAGGAACAGTAATTGAAAGATAATGAGCTCATATGGAATGCAATCTACATACAAGGGAGGCTTGAAAATAGAAACTTGTTTAATGAAGATCTTACCTGTATGCTTTTGTTTCCAATACAAGACAGTAATGTAATAGATTTTAGAGATAGAGGGACTGTAACTAACATATTGTAGTAATGAGGATCCAATATCTGTCTCCAAGATTACAAGTGTTAATATTTATCAATGAAAGAGGAAAAACATATTCATTTAAGAATAAATAGATCTGTATTACAGACTCACAAAAAAGACAAACTACACAATAATAGTCTTATATACTAGGGCAAGACATAGTAACGTAAATGACTAATCTACCCCTACTGTTAATATGCTACTCCTTCTGTTCTTAAATATCTGTTGTTTAAGGTTTTTGCATAGGGATTAAGGAAGCTATTAAATAGTTGTAATATGAGTAAAAAATAATTGTACAAGACTAAAATACTCTTATTTAATACGTATTGGGAAGGAAAGGAATATGAAAGATACTTAGTCTCCACTTAATCTAATGTATTTAAAAGTTAAGGATAAATTTGGAAGAAAAAATATTAATTATGCTTTGGTTTCATAAAACAACAGATATTATGGAACAAAAAAATTGTGTAAAACGGCAGATATTTAGGAACGGAGGGAGTAATATACTAAATTACTCTAACATCTCCCCTCAAACTCATGATGTGATAGTATCAAACATCAAGAGTTTGCCAAAGAGAAAACAAAAGCATACAATAGTGTGAGATTTTGTGAAGAAATCAGCTAATTGCATATTAGGAAGAAATTATGAGAGAGAGATCGTGTTAAGTTGAAGATGATAGCACACAAAGTAACAATTAATCTCTATATGTTTGGTGCACTCATCAAACACCAAGTTGTGTGCAATCTGAATAGGACTGGTGTTATCATAATACAGATAAGTAGGAATAGTCAAAGAAATGCCAAGATCAGCAAGCGACCAACGCAACCAAACTATCTTTGCTATGATGGATGCCATAGCACAATACTCAGCTTTAACAGAAGATCGAGCTACAACAGTTTATTTATTACTTTTCCAAAAAAATAAGAGAATCACCAAGAAAGAAACAAAAACCAATGATAGATTTGCGATCCATACAGTCACCAGCCCAGTCCGCATTAAAGTAAGCACGGAGTTCTAGAGACGAAGAGGAAGAAAATAATAAACTCTGATATAACATACCCCATAGATATCGAAGAATCAGACGAACAACAAACCAGTGAAGTGTGATAGGAGCAGAAACAAACTGACTAACCACATGAACCGCATAAGTAATATCTAGACGATTAACAATAAGATACACCAAACTCCCAACAATAGTACGATATAAGGTAGGATCAAACAGGAAAGAACCATTAGAGGAAAAATAACAAACGTTGAGCTCCAATTGTGTGTCATCTATTTGAGTATCCGATAAACAAGCTCGCTGAATAATATCTAAAGCATATTTTAACTGAGAAAGAAGATAACCCTTGGGAGAGGAAGCAATCTCAATCCCTAAGAAATATCGAAGTAGGCCCAAATCTTTTATCTTAAAATAATCCTATAACTGAGTTTTCAACAACTGAATTCTAACATTATCATCGCCTATAATAATCATGTCATCCACATAAAGTAACAGAAAAATGAAACCAAAAGAAGTGGATCGAACGAAGATAGCAGAATCATGATCATTAGCACAGAAGCCCAAGTCACATATGGACTGAATAAAATTTTGCAAACCATGCCCTCGGGGCCTGTTTAAGACCATATAAAGCCTTGTGAAGTTTACGCACATGACCAGGACTACAAGGCAATCCAAGAAGAGGAGTCATATAAACCTCTTAAAATAAATCACCATGAAGAAAAGTATTTTTCACATCTATCTGATATAAGCTCCACTGACAAACAAATGCCATAACAATTACTGTGCGAATTGTGGTCATCTTAGCCACTTGAGCAAAGGTCTCATCATAGTCAAGCCCATACTTTTGAGCAAATTCCTTGGCCACTAATCTAGTCTTGTACCTTTTCACAGAATCATCAGATTGGGTTTTGATTTTATAAATCCACTTATAACCAATGGGGCGTTTATCAGGAGGTAAAGGCCCCAACTCCCAAGCTCGAGTTTTATGTAACGAAGAAAGCTCCTCATTCATAGCCTGTTGTCAAAGAGGACCAAGTATAACCTCCTTATAGGAGGTTGGTTTAGACAGAGAATGTATAGAAGTCAAGAAAGAACAAAAATCAGAAGAGCAACAAGAGTTGGACCAACCAAATCTGTCAGGACACTTCCGAGTGTGCGGAGGATAACGGGGAATGTGATCCACAGTGCTAGAATTTGATTGGGAGTCAAGAGGTGCAGATGAAGGCAAAACATCTTCGGAGGAGACAGTTGGAGTCCTGCGAACATAAGTATGTACAACAGGAGAGCAGGTAACAGACAAATCAAACAAATAGAAAGAAAAAGAGGAGGGAAGATCAGCCACAATCATATAACCAACATAGGAATCAGGGAAAACATTAGAGGGAAATGGATCAAGATAAATAAGATCAAATTTATATAGAGATGAAGAACTAGATGGAATAGAGAAAAAAGAAATATGCTCCATAAAAATAACATGGGGAGAAAAATAGAGTTTTTGTGCACTGGGATCATAACACCGAAATCCCTTTTGTCCCTTATCGTAGCCAAGAAAAATACAAAAGGTTAAACGAGCCGAGAGTTTGGTACGATTAACACTAGGTAGCAGAACAAAACATGTACATCCAAATACACGTAAGGAGAAATAGTTAAGTGTCTTACTACATAATTTTTTAAAAAATGAGACATCAGAATTAAAGATTGTAGGAATGCAATTAATTAGGTGAACTGTTGTAAAGACTATTTCTCCCCAAAAAGAGCTAGGGACACTGGATGACAATAATAGAGAACGAACTGTCTCAATAATGTGACGATGTTTCCGTTCGGCCACTCCATTCTAAGCAAGTGTGTTGGTACAAGAAAATTGAAAAACAATATCATCAGATTTCAACAAATCACGAAAAGTACTAAAATAATATTCTCCACCTTGATCACAGTAGAAACATTTGATGATAGAAAAATATTGAGTACGCACCATAGCACAAAAAGTAGTAAAAATGAAAAAGAACTCAGACATATGTGTCATCAAATATACCCAACAATATCTGGTATGATCATTAATAAAAGAGACATAATATCTAGACCCCCTTTAGTAGCAATAGGAGCTGGTCTCCAAATATCAGAATGTACAAGATCAAAAGGTGCAAGAGAACGAGAATTACTTTTATTGAAAGGTAGCCAACTTGCAAGCACTATAATCTAAAATATCATGACACTCTAAACTACCTAAACTACTAGTAGAAGCTAAAAATTTTAAACAAGAATGAGAAACATGACCTAAACGAAAATGTCATAAATAAAAACTAGACGATTTTGGACTCAATTGAAAAGAAGATAAATCAACAGTAGATGTAACAACTTCAAGGACATGAAGCTCGTCCAACACATACAACCCTCCATTTCTATGGCCGGTCCCAATCAGTTTCTTGGACCGTAGATCCTGCACAATACAACCAATAGAAGAAAAGTGAACTAAAAATCCCGAATCAAACAACTGACTAACAAAGATTAAATTTAAAGTAAGTTGAGAAATATATTAGACTTCAGGAAGTGTAAGTTGGGAAGACACGATAGTTCCAACACTAGCCAAAGACAATCAGGTGTCATTGGCTGCAAGGACAGATATAGAGGGAGGAGAAACAAATAAGGAAGAATTACTAGTTATATGATGGGTGGCTTCTGAGTCCAAGACCCAGGCAGTTTGAAATATACTTGAAGGACCTATAGTGAATGAACCTGTGGAGGGAGAAACTGATAGGGCACCTGGTTGATGAAGGGAAAAAAACTTCTACAATTGACCAGCTGTCATAGTCATGCTGGAAGCTGATGGGAGTGACTCATCCATTAGTGAAGCAGCTGTTGTTGTATGACAATCTTTGGGCTTAAATGGTTGATGTAAGGCTGCATTGGCATCTTGTTCATCAATTTAGGACATTGAGCCTTTCAATGACCCTTCTCATGATAAAAACTACATTCATCTTAAGTAGCTCGACCCCGATATTTAGTCTGAGTGAGAAGTCCCTCTAGGTGGTACAACTAGTACAATCTGATTAAACAATAAAAGAAGACCCTTTCCAGAAAGAGTCTTAAGATGGACTTCTTCAGCCAGAAGCTCATTCACTACTGTATCAACTGTGGGAAGTGGGAGGCGATGGAGAATAGAACCACAAAGTCCCTCAAAGTCATCTCTAAGGGCCATCAAAAATTGCACCAACTACTGCTCCTCCCTAAAAGTACGATATACCATATGAGTACTCAATTCAGCAGGTTCAACAAGTGTTAATTGATCCCAAAATTCAGTCATAACTGAGTAAAATTCCTGTATGGTCTTATCACCCTGACATGCAGCTTGAATTTCATGCTCAAGCTGAAATCTTTTTTCAAAATTGAACTGAACAAACAATGTAGCTAAATAATCCCAAATTTCCTTGGTTGTGTTAAACTTAGCCAAATGCACACCAATTGTTTGATCAACTGAGTTGTTAATCCAAGTGATGATTTTAACATTGTTAACTTTCCAAGTATTCTTTAAGTCATCATATTTCTCTGCCTTCAGATCTGTTGGAGCTTACAAAGCACCACTAACATAACTCCACGTCTCTTTCCCAACAAGAAATTCTTCATAACATAAGACCAATATACATAATTTTTACCATTTAATCTAACACTAATAGCCTGAAGAGAATCAGAATGTCCACTTGCCATAATGTTAACAAAGGTCAATGCTCACATCAAAATAATATCCAAAATAAAGCAAAAAACAACAATAAAAATAGATTTTCAACAAAAATCCAGCAACCCAGCAAATCAATAAACAATCACTTCTCAAATCAAAAAACAATTAGAAAGCATAGAAAGTTGTTGGTGCACTGTGGTCTGAAACAGTTCACTGTGAAGGCGATAAACAACCAAGCCGGGAGAGAGAAGAAGGCAGTCAATGCTCAGCCAAGCCAAGAAAACAGATCACTAAAAAGATGAGAAACAGCCAAGCCAAGAAAATAGTAAAGACAAAGCTCAATTTCAGACCACCAAACAGCCTCAAATCATCCAAATCTCATCCCAAATCAACTAAACTACCATTGAATCACTCAGATGAACATCCAATACTCTTAGTTGCACCTCTCTTGGTTGATTGGAACAATAAATTTTGGTAGAAAGTACCGGGTATAATGGATCGAAGATTTTATACATATTTTTCCAAAAATATTTAACAAATAGAAACCCTGACAAGATGAACTTGAAACAAAAAGAGCAGCACACCAATGAGAAGCCCATGAAGAGTTGATCCTGGTGGTGGTCTTCATCGTCGGAGATTGATGATGTCATCATAACTAGGGCAAGACATAGTAATGTAAATGACTAATCTACCCCTACTGATAATATGCTAATATACTAGATTACTCTAACAACAAGATCTCACCATTCTGCTCCGCCAAGATGTACTAGTTTAAAACAGAGTAAAACGTGGATTAAACTGCCTCCAATATTAATATACCCCGTAACCAAAACTTGGAAATTCCATGACATTTACGTTGGCTACTGGCGCGCAGCTCTTTGATATCAATACCACGTTCAAATTCTACGACTATAAGATAAATGTCAAAATCGGCAAAATAACCTTTGAAAAATTGCAATTACTAATCTGTTGACATGTCACCAATGAATTAAGAATAGATATGAAGGATATTGGTTACCGGCCCTGCAACATCTATGAGAAGTTTAAAGTACAATTCTCAACATATCATAAAAATGTTGCTAATATAGCAATACAGCACAAACTATGCTGCAAGTAAAATAGACTTTTACCTAATATTTACAAGAATTCTGCAAGGCTTACCACTATGTTGTACAAGACATTATGTGATATTTATACTTGTCCTCCACCTTAGGCTTTCTAAATTTTGTTTCTGTTCTGCAGCTAGACTGACATATCATTTAAAGATATGTACATATAAACAATAATCCTCAGACCAAAGAAACAGAACGATCTAATGACAGGGAATTGATTGTATGACTCAAATCTACTGTGTTAACTGTGTCGCTTCATTTTATCAACCAAAAGCAGTTGGCTATGTTGCAATATGTTTTAGATTCACCCATTTGTGTCGTGCTTAATGCTGCTTCTTTTTTTTTTTGCTGCATATTCAGTCCCAAGTGCAAATAAAGGAGGCAGCTTGCCAGAAGTAGCTGATAATCAATGTAAAGTTTGTCAGNTGCATATTCAGTCCCAAGCGCAAATAAAGGAGGCAGCTTGCCAGAAGTAGCTGATAATCAATGTAAAGTTTGTCAGATGTATAAACATGAGTTGAAAAATGTATGCATAAACATCTAATGTTCCACTTGAGCAACTTGTTTCACAAATGGGTATGTAGAGCTGCACTTTTGTCTCCCAACTACTACAATGTAAAATGTGCAACATTGTATCACGCCAGATGAGCTTTGACTAAAGAAGCTTGTCCAGCATACTAAATTACGTTCAAGTTTAGGATATAAAGGAATGCGGCTTGTTGAAACTCTGCTGAAAAGTCAATATAGTCATGGATGAAATTTCGTATTGTTTTTGTTGGTTTTCATGTAAATCAGAACAAATCAGTGACTGAATATAGAATCGCTATGTTTTGAAATGTATCAGAAACAAAAAATTCAATTTTTTTTTCTCTATTTCCAGTTTGTTTTCGAAATGTTTCCAATTGAGAATGCAAACAAAAACGCCTCAAAACGAAATTTTGTTCCTTGAATATAGCATAATCACAAAAATAGAATTGGGGCGGAGAGTAAACAAGGAAAATATACAATACAAGCTCTATTGCTCGAGAACAGATGGATATAGAACCCGAGTTGGAATACTAACGGATTCAAACCTTAAATAGGAACCAATAATTTTTCTTGGAAAATGGGAGAAAATAATATTTTTTCCAGAAGTTAAAAAGGGGCTTATAATAGGATATACCTAACTAATATTACTAGTGCTTATGCACCCTACGCAAAATCATATGAACATATGTGTAGTTAATTTTAGGAACATATCAATAAACTAATACAAGGAATAGCTAGGGGAAGAGAGACATAGTATACATAAGAGAAGACTTCAATGATCATAAGGATAAAATCAAGGAGGATATGAGATGTTTCAAGTAAACATGATTTGATTGTAGGAATTATGTTGACTTGCCCATATTACATTTTATAGCAGCACACGATTTCATAACATACGTTAAATTTAATAAAAAATATGAATATTTAAAGACCCCTAAAAATTAATAAAATAACGACCCACTAGAGTTTTCCACCACCCCCTAAATAGGTGATCATCTATCAGGTGAAGGAAAATCCACTCTACACAACAAATNACACGATTTCATAACATACGTTAAATTTAATAAAAAATATGAATATTTAAAAACCCCTAAAAATTGATAAAATAACGACCCACTAGAGTTTTCCACCACCCCCTAAATAGGTGATCATCTATCAGGTGAAGGAAAATCCACTCTACACAACAAATGATAATAACCCCAACTCTATTGAACTGGACACAGTTCATGCCTGCAATGTGTCAATGCAATTTTTTTTAATTCAAAAATTTCGAGTCTTAAGATATCCAATTAGAAGTATTCCAACAAAATTTTCATCTAGCAGGCCAGAAAGCTGACCTAGGTTTTACTGTAGTTACCCTGCACACTATTGACCAGCAGCTAGGAAGCACGGATACGGATATAGGTAGGACACGATACGGATACGATGATACGACAAAATTTAAAAAAGTAAGATACGGATACCGCTAAGATATGTCTATATATATATATATAGCCCTAAGTTATGAAAATTTTAAGTAAAAACTTTTATTATATTTCTATCAGTTAAAGATACGAATAAAGTTGGAAAACAAGTAAAATAAATAGAGCCAATATTAAAGCTAGACTTCATAACTCCCATAAAAGATTGTAGAAAATCAAGACATCTAGTATTTAGTATTGGTTCTTGTGAAGTTTAGAGTAGAGACAGACTTCACACAATATGGGAGAGGCAAAGAGAAGTTTAACATACCCTGCCTCTCACTATCAACTTGTATTTATAGCTATTCAACAAATGTAATAAAGACAAGTATACCCTTTGTGAGGTATACATATTACAATAAATGTAAACCCTAATATAATAATACTCTCAACACTCCCTTGAA
This sequence comes from Ilex paraguariensis, assembly GCA_963454935.2. NCBI lineage: Eukaryota > Viridiplantae > Streptophyta > Magnoliopsida > Aquifoliales > Aquifoliaceae > Ilex > Ilex paraguariensis. The sequence continues at coordinate 554,605 of CAUOFW020000959.1, read as the reverse complement.
GCTAGATGATATAAATTATATAATTTAAGTTTAGAACAGATAGTTGTAAAACGAATACGACTCAATACTTTGATGAACATGTCTAGAAGTTGAACCTCAGATCTCATAAAGAGAGTTCAATATCTCCATTTAGTATCTTATCTCGAATAAAATGACAGTCAACTTCAATGTATTTGGTCCTCTCATGAAACACTAGATTGACAGGAATATGAAGAGCAGCCTAATTATCACAGAACAACTGTAAAGGAAGTTGAACTGAATAACTAATTTTTTGAAGGAAGTGTAATAACCATGTCAATTCACTGGTTGTAGATGTCATAGCTCTATACTCGGCCTCAGCACTCGATCGTACTACAACTATTTGCTTCTTACATTTGTATGAAACAACATTTCCTCCCAAGAAAGTATAATAATCTATGGTTGATCTCCGATCAGAGGGAGAACCAGCCCAATCAACATCTAAAAATCCATCCATTCTAACATGCCCATTAGCTCAATATAACAATCAAAGACCAGGAATACATTTGAGATACTGAAGAATGTGAATGACTGCATCCCAATGTGGTATTCTAGGGCTACCCATAAACTGACTGACCACAGTGACTATACTGTCAATATCTGGTCGAGTAATAGTGAAATAATTAAGTTTTCCAATCAATTTGCGATACCAATTTGTATTCTCAAACGGTCCACCATCATCATCCATCAATAACTTCTTATTCGAATCCATTGAGACATCAATTGGTCTGCCACCTAGTAAACATGTTTTTTCTGGCATATCGAGTACATATTTCTTGTAAAACAAACAAATACCCTGCTTAAATCTAGTAACTTCAATACTCAAGTATCAGAGTTTTTCTAAATCTTTAGTATGAAATTTATCTTGCAGGAACGTTTTTAAGTTGATAATACTTTTGGAATCATTATCAGTAATGACAATACCATCAACATAAACAATCAATAGAGTGCACCCAACATCTGTATGTCTGTGAAAGACAAAGTGCTCTGTCTAACATCGAAGAAGACTAAACTCTAATATTGCATCTGAAAATTTTCCAAACCATGCCCTTGATGACCTCCTCAAACTACACAGAAATTTCTTTAGTTGGCACACACTCTTACAATATTCCTCCTGACCAGTAAACCCAAGTGGTTGGTCTATGTAGATCTCCTCACTTAAGTCACCATGTAAGAAGGCATTCTTGACATTTAACTGAAACAAGAGTCAACCAAAATTACTAACCAAAGAAATTAAGACACGAACAGAGGAGATTTTGGCAACAGGTGAAAATGTCTCCTCATAATAAATATCATAGGTTTGAGTGAAGCCCTTAGCAACAAGACGGACTTTGAGACACTCAATAAAACTATCCGAATTAAATTTAACGGTATACACCCAAAGACAACCAATAGTCCGTTTATCGACGGTAAGAAAACAAAATCCAAAGTCTCATTATGATGTAAGGAAGCCATCTCCGTTTCTATAACTTTCCTCCAACCCGGATCAAATAACACATATTGTAAAGTCTTAGGAATAAAGATAGAAGACAGATGATAGGTAAAGCAAGAAAAGATTGGAGACAAGGCATTATAAGATACAAAATTAGTAATGGGATGTTTAGTAACACATGATCCAGTACCTTTTTGAAGAGTAATAGGTAAAGAGTCAGAAGTACTTGAAAAACTAGGATCCGGAGACGGCAGGGGCAGTTCATTTGATGAACGTGCATGGTGTGAATATATATGGGGTGGAGGTAACACAAGAGGCAACGGAGTATCTGATGATAAGGGAAGGGGCAGGGGGAAATGGACGGCCCAAAGTCAAGATCTTGAGGCTGATCAGGGGCCAAAAAATGCATGACAACTTTATCAGAAATAACATTAGCACTAGTAAAATACCAACAAAAGTGGGATTAAAACAACGATACCCCTTCTGTGAGTGAGAGTATCTAAGGAAAACACATTTGATAGAGCGAGGATCAAGTCTATTGAACCCAGGTCCTAAGTTATGAAATAACAAACAAACCCAAAAACTTTAGGGGTTAGGGTGAGTAAGAGAGTATTTGGTATAAGAACAAAATATGAACTTTACCCATTTAACATAGAAGACGTCATGCGGTTAATAAGATGACAAGCAATAAGAATATTATCACTCCAAAAATAAAGAGGAACATACATTTGGAATAACAATGTGCAGGTAACTTCCAACAAATGTCGGTTCTTACGCTTAGCAACACCATTCTATTGAGAGCTATATGCACAGGAAGCATGATGCATAATGCTAGTTTTACGAAGATGAGATGAAAAAAAATCAGATTCATATTCTCGAGTATTATCATAAAGTAAAACACAATACAACAACCATATTGAGTTTTGACTTCTTTACGATATGTCTCAAATATAGAAAATAATTTAGAACAAATTTTTAAAAGAAATAACTAAGTCACACGAGAATAATCATCCACAAATTACACAAAATAGGAAAATTTATTAGATAAAATATTTTTTATTGGACCCCATACATCAGAATGAACTAATTCAAATGAACTAAACATATGGTTATTGACTCTAGTCTGAAAGGACACACGATGATGCTTATTAAGTTTACAAGCTATACAAGACACGGACGACATATGACTAAAACTAAGAACTTGATGCTTTAGATTCTGGAGAAAGGGATGATCAAGATAGCAGTGCCACTCAAAGAGAGATGATGAAGTCTGAAGGACCCAAGGAGTTGTATTAAGGTCAAAGTAATAGAGATCATGGGCTTCATGCCCCATACCAATCTTTCTCTTTATTTGGAGATCCTAAAACACACAATAAGAAGGATAAAAAGTTACTGAATAATTAAGAGAACTGGTAATCTTACGAATGAAAAGTAAGCTAAAGAAAAACTGAGGGGGGACAAATAAAATGGATGATAAGGACAGATCAGCACTCAATTGAGTAATCCCCAAACCTGAAACTTTAGAAGAAATACACTGAGCAAGACCAACACTATATGAGAAAGTAACAGACTGATAAGTAGAAAAGACACCAGACGAACAAGTTGTCAGCAGGGATTACGAGTGGAGGACAGTAGATAAGTGGAAGTGATACCTAATTGGACAAAAATAGCAATGGAGGAAGATGGAATAGCTTGTTGAGACAGGAATAGAACATATTTCCTTCGCGTGAGAATAACAAATCCAGAGTCAAATGAAGCCAACAAAGGGACAAAAACATGTAAAGAGGAAATGTTATCTTGATAAGAAGTCTGATTAGCAATGCTAGAAGGCTTGCATATAAATTATAATAATAATTAATAGTGTGGCCTCTATAACCACAATGAGTGCATGAACAAGAACCACCCCAACCTCCACGACCTCTAATACAGTCTCCTCATCCTCGATGGCCGCCATGATGGCCACAACCACCTCAAGGACTATCACTGTAATCAGTAGGAATAACAAGTGCTGAGCAATTAGTGGACAAGCCATGAGCAATGCTTGAGGAGCCAGTAGGCAAGGTAGCACACTGTAGACGGGAGAAAATCTCAAGGAGAGATAAAAGACTAGAGCCACCTAAAATCTGAGAGCAAATAGGTTTATATTCAAGTTTCAAACCCAGCAAAAAACAAACAATATTCAAATTCTCATGTTGTTTCGGCCAAACTGTTGCATTAATAGTGAACGGGTGGTAGAGCTTCAATTCCTCACAAACTCCCAAACACGAGAATAATAATCTTCAAGACCCAAAGTACCCTACTCTAGGTAAAAATATTGTTTACATACCTCATATACACAAGTGAAATTATCTGTGTCAGAATACATGATGGCCACGTAATCTCAAATTTTTTTGGCCATGTCAAGATAAAGCAAAGTAGAGCTAATATTGGCCTCAATGTTATTCAATAATAATGAAAAAATCTAAGCATCTTTCTGTTCCCACCAATCATAACCAGGAGTACCTTCATTGGGTTTAGTGTCTACTAACTATTTCTTAAAGTCTTCACCCTTAAGAAACACTTAGATTGATCATGATCATAAAACATAATTAGTCTCATTAAACTTAACAGAGGTCATGGGACCATTAAGGAGAACCATAGGAGAAAAGATCGACGGCACTGGTGGAGTAGTAACAGACTGGTCATCATCCTTAGAGGCCATAGTTATACCACAAAAAAATAGTCCAAAGAAAGTTACAAAAACAATAAAAAAATGTCACAAAAGTATGATTTGGACGCAAAGAAGTCTCGAAACTGGCCAAAAAATACACAAGCCAAGGTGAGATGACTGGATAGCTACCAAAATAGACTGAACCAAGCCAAAACTGTTCAAAAATAGTGTTGAACCATCCAAGACAATACTGAACCAGCCTGAAGGGTGCTAAATCGAACTGAACCAAGTCTGAACCGTGCAAAAACAATGCTAAGCCGCTTGGACCAAACCTAAACTAGTGTTGAATCGGCCTGGAGGGTGTTCAACTGATCTGAACAGACCTGAGAGATGTTGAACCGTGAATGAACCGGTTGGATAACTATTGAACCGGTCCTAAACCGATCTGAAAGATGCTGAATCGGTCTAAACAAACTGGGTTGGACCAAGTCGAATTGTGCCTACGCTGAATTGGGCTGGATCAGATCTCTTGGGTTGGATCAAACTTCTTGGACTTGATCCTGGGTTGCTGGGCTTTGGGATTTATTTAAGGCCACACCCGTGAAATACTCGATTCGACTCGACAATACGGATCGTCATTTTACCAACAAGGGTTTCAACTAGCTCCAACAGTGGATCACACACATGTCACAACCAGACTCCGACAACTACACCAACTCTGGCAGCCACCCACGACGACCATAACACGACACCCCACACGATCACAGAGAATTTTCACGTCACAACACAGTGACGATATATATCATTGTCAAAAGGGAAAGCAACAACACACTCCAATAACACCTTCGATGACCACCAGATCCACAAAATCACCAACATAAGTCAGCACGATCACCACCACCACAATCACATGACCACCACGATCCGACCACTGCACCATCGACTTCAATCAACACCAATAGCTTATTAGGTGCACGATTTTAGTGCAAATCCATCACCTAACAATCGTAAGATGTATAAGACTAGGACACTATTCTCAGAAAGACTCCACATAACAGAAAAGAAAAGAAGAAAATAGAAGGAGAAAAGAAAAGATTATTAATGGCAAATTAAACTTAGACCTAATGGCTTTGATACCATGTTAAGTTTAGCGTAGAGATAAACTTAACACAATACAGGAGAGGCAAAGAGAGGTTTAACATACCCTAACTCCCACTATCAACTTGTATTTATAGTTACCGAATAAATGTACTAAAGGCAAGTTCCAATAAATGTAAATCCTAATATAATAAATACTCGTATCATTTCCCAAAAAGGTTAAAGGTTTTAATGCAACCTGCAATAAACCAATAAGGAGATATTGATATTTAGCTTGACATTTAATTATTGGATCTATAATTTGATCAACTACATCAAGAATCAAAGATTGAGATTTTGAAAGAACATTAATACTCAAATCATTCATATCAAGTATAGCCTTATAATAATTTTATTGAGCTTGCCACAAAGAAGAGAATTTATTGCAATGATCACTACTTTGACAATTTGATGGAGTAGTGAAGTTGCTTTTAAGAAGTTCATTATCATCTAAAGGCAAGGAGGATGAAGAGTCTTCTGAGTCATTAGGCAAAATCTTACATAATTGATCTTTGAGATCATTATCTTGAATGATTTCATTTATCTTTTATTTAGTTGAACATTTATTGGCATAATAGCCAGATTTGCCACATTTGTAACAAAAATTCCCTTGTTAGGAAGTTAGGAAGAGAATTTGATTCACCTTTGATATATTCAATTTTAAAATCATAAATAGAAATGATTGCTTGTCATCTAGCAAATAATTGTTTTGATGTTAAATTCTTAACCTTTTTTTTAAAACTTCTTTTGCGGCAGTGCAATCAATTCTTAATAAAAATTCTTTGTTTAATAATTCTTCTTGGAAATTATTAATACATTTAAAAACAAAAAAAAATTATTTCTTGATTGTAGAATAATTCAATTGGGCATTTTTTCAAACATCGTAATGAAAACATACTAATTCTTCACAAACTGAATGAGGATTATTTTGTTTAAGAATTCCTCCACATCCTCCTCTATTAGAGACATCAATTTCAACAATATTTTCCCAATTGGGATTTGCTAACGCCAAGCATGGCAATTGTTTTGCTTTAAGCTTAATCTTCTGAACAGCTCGAGTATGTTCAGAAATCCATTATGGAGAAGATTTCCTTAATCTTTGATACGGAAGAGAATTATCTTGAGCAAGATTTTTGAAAAAATCAGATAAATAACCTAGATTGCCAATAAATCTTTGAAGTTACTTTTTATCCTTGATTTCATTCGAGAANGTAAGGTTTTTGTAAAAATCAGATAAATAACCTAGATTGCCAAAAAATCTTTGAAGTTACTTTTTATCCTTGATTTCATTCGAGAATTTAGAAGCAAATTCAATACATCAATCAATTGGGATAATTTTTCGTTACAAATATTATGTCTAAGAAAACGAACATTTGTTTGAAAAAGTTTTATTTTTGTGGCTGAAACCACTAATCCNGCAAGATTTTTGAAAAAATCAGATAAATAACCTAGATTGCCAATAAATCTTTGAAGTTACTTTTTATCCTTGATTTCATTCGAGAATTTAGAAGCAAATTCAATGCATCAATCAATTGGGATAATTTTTCGTTACAAATATTATGTCTAAGAAAACGAACATTTGTTTGAAAAAGTTTTATTTTTGTGGCTGAAACCACTAATCCATTTCTTTTAACCACTTGAATAAAAATATTCAAATGTTTAAAATGTTGATCAATAAATTTTGAAAAGATAAGTATATCATCAATATAAATAATAAAAAACGCATTATAAGGAGTAAATATATCATTCATGATATTTTAAAATTCAAAAGGAGCATTTTTTAAACCAAATGTCATAATATTCCATTCATAGTGTCCAAAAAAAACTGTGAATGCAATTTTATACCAATCAATTTCAGTAATCTGAATTTGCTAAAATTCAGATTTTCAATCAAATTAAGAAAAAATTATAGCATCATGCAAACGAGCTAATAAATCTTTTTTGTTTGAAATTGTATATCTTATCCATTTTAAAACCTTGTTTATAGGTTTNAGTTCTATACCAATCAATTTCAGCAATCTGAATTTGCTAAAATTCAGATTTTCAATCAAATTAAGAAAAAATTATAGCATCATGCAAACGAGCTAATAAATCTTTTTTGTTTGAAATTGTATATCTTATCCATTTTAAAACCTTGTTTATAGGTTTGTAATTGATAACTAATCGAGGTATTCTCCTTTCTTTTTCAACATTTTTATTTACATAAAAAACTGTACAACTCTAAGGAGAATAACTCTTTCTTATTATAGATTTTTCTAATAAAAATTGGATCTCTTGTTTCCAGAGCTCCAAATAATTTTTATTCATTTGAGTGGTTCTTACTTCAGTGGGAATATTNGGAGAATAACTCTTTCTTATCATAAATTTTTCTAATAAAAATTGGATCTCTTGTTTCGAGAGCTCCAAATAATTTTTATTCATTTGAGTGGGTCTTACTTCAGTGGGAATATTTTTCTCCTTCAAGTCTTTTTCATAAGGCAAGAAAATAATGTTTTGTCTTTTCTCAAAATGCATTAGGAATGGTACTTCATATTTCTCGAACAATTTGTTCTTGCAAAATGTTTAGATTATCTTGGAATTTAGGATTTTCCAATTAATTTGTTTCTTTTTTTTTTGAAAATCAAATTTTCTTTGATCAAATTTTTTTTGGGGGAGAGGAAGGGGAAGAGGGACTTGAACCCTCGACTTCAACAAGGCAAAGCCTTTATAAGACAAAAAATACCATTGGACCAATGACCCATTGACATTTGATCTGATTCAAAATCTTTGTTTCTTGTTAAATAATAAACTCANTTCAATTAATTTGTTTCTTTTTTTTTTGAAAATCAAATTTTCTTTGATCAATTTTTTTTTTTGGGAGGGGAAGGGGAAGAGAGACTTGAACCCTCGACCTCAACAAGACAAAGCCTTTATAAGACAAAAAGTATCATTGGACCAATGGCCCATTGACATTTGATCTGATTCAAAATCTTTGTTTCTTGTTAAATAATAAACTCAAAAACAATTTGTTGATTGTTAACAATTGATTCAATAAGAGCCAAAAATAGAGTATCCAAAATAACATTATAATTCAGTTTTTTAATAAGAATAAAAGATGTAGAAATACACATCCCTTGATTATAGATATAAACATTAGTTAATTTATATTGAATGTTCATTACTCAAAGTTTGAGTAATTTTTTGAAGTATTGAGTACGAATTAATCCTTCTTTAGTACAATTCATATCAGCCTCAGTTTTGACAAAATATTGTTGGTTGATTACCAATGTAATTTCAACATCCTATTTTTGATATGTAATTTCAACATACTATTTTTGATATGTAATTTGGTTAAGGAAGAAAAGATGTNAGTACAATTCATATCAGCCTCACTGTCAATAAGTGTAGTAGTTTTGACAAAATATTGTTGGTTGATTACCAATGTAATTTCAACATACTATTTTTGATATGTAATTTGGTTAAGGAAGAAAAGATGTAGGTCAGTCTCCAGAAATTTGTGGATCTTCTATTTGAGATTGTTCAAAACTCTCAAGAGAAGATAATCTTCTTTTAAGATCTTTAATTTCATATTTTAATTAATTGATCTCATATTTAAGATCATTAATTGTGGATTCTTTCTTTGAAGAAGATTCAAAGTTATGATGCTAATAGTGATTTTTGAAAAGAAAAATTCATTCAAAATTATGTCGTTAAGGGGTATAAGGATATTTATCTCACCAAAGTCATGATAAGACATGATGCTAATAGTGATTTTTTGGAAAGAAAAATTTATTTCTAGTCTTCCTTCTTTGTTTGCGGAGAAAGTGATAATAGGACTTAGAAATAAAAATGGAGAAATGATTATTCTTTGGAATCAATACACCTATGGTAAACTAGTCAACAAATGCATCAATGAAAGTTTGACTTTATACAATGATCTTAATCTTAAAGCGCAACTTAAAACACAACGCCTAAAAGGAAGAACAAAGTTAAGTGAATTTTATGATTAATTTACTTATCATCTTGATTCAAGCCCTTCAACAAAAATTAAGTCTAATAAGACTCAAAAATATTTTCAAATTTAATAGGAAAATAAAAAATATGAAGACAATGTTCCTTTTCATAAAAAAGAAAAAATTTAAAAGAAAATCTTCTCAAAAGAAGAATATTAAAAAAATTAAATGCTACAATTCTGGTCGTTATGCCAATAAATATTCAACCAAACAAAAGATCAATGAAATCATTCATGATGATGATTTCAAAGATCAATTATGCAAGNGGTCGTTATGCCAATAAATATTCAACCAAACAAAAGATCAATGAAATCATTCATGATGATGATTTCAAAGATCAATTATGCAAGATTTTACTAAATAATATGGAAAACTCTTCTTTCTCTTTGTCTTCAGGTAATAATGAACTCCTTGAAATCAACTCTACTATTTCATCTAATTGTCATAGTAGTGATGATTGAAATAACTGTTCCAACTCTACTATTTCATCTAATTGTCATAGTAGTGATGATTGCAATAACTGTTCTTCTTCATATCAAGCTCAACAAACTATTAAAGGTTATACTTGACATGAATGGTTTGACTATTAATGTTTTTTCAAAATCTCAATCTATGATTCTTGATCTAATTGATCAAATTAGAGATCCAATAGTTAAAAGACAAGCTATTGAAAAATACTTAGAAACTTCTAATGAAGAACAATCGGAGAAACAAATTGAAAAGCCCTCTCTGGTTAAACCCTGCGTTTGTGAAATTTGATTAATTTCCTTATTAATTATAGGTTGAGAAGAGAGTACAGATTGTAGTTTCCATTATTCTGGAGAAGTAATGGTTTCCCGTGTAATAGCTCTATTCTGAGTAACTCTATTTTTTATATAATTTGTTTCAATTAAAGTAGCGACACCTTTTTTATTATGGTACTTTGAATTTGGAGTTAAGATATTCATTACCTTATTATCAATTCTATAAGCTATATTGATGGGTTCAGTACCATCCATATAGTTATAGTAAGAAGTTTGGATATTTAAAATTAAAACTTTCATTATATTTTTATCAGTTAAAGATACTGATAAATTTTGAAAAACAATTAAAATAAACAGGGCCGGCACTAAGACTAGACCCCATAACTCCCATAAGAGATTTTTGAAAATCAAGACATCTAGCATCTCTTAATGCTAGAATAAAACTTATATTGGTTCCCAAAAGGGTTAGAAGTTTTAATGCAACTTGCACTAAACCAATATAGAGATATTGATATTTCTCCCTATGTCTAGCAATCTCGCGATCACTAAATAATTTTAAAGTTTTCATTGAATTTTCTAAAAGAATTATTTATTCAATTGTTTTGATTGACAAACTAGATATTAAATCAAAAGATCCAATATTGGAGGTAGTAAATATAAAACTACCACCAGATTTTAAAGGATTTAAATTAAATCTTATAAAATCTGATGATAAATTTGTAAATGCATTACAAGATAGATTAATGGGTCTAAAAACCAAGTCAACAAATACAAAAATGGATGACAAACAAAAGTAGCCAATGGTTAATAAAATTAATGTTTTATCCCAAGTTGAAAATAATTTTGAATCTGAACATTCAAATTTGGAATTAGATGAAATTCTACAGTTCCAAAATTTGTTGCTTTGATATGCAACAATCCAATAAAATTGGGTTAAAATCTAAATTAAAGACTAATACTACACCAACAAGTTCATATTATCCTAGAGCTACATCTCAAGATATTCTATATGAAGACGGATGGTTTTAGATTAGAATGTTAACACTAGGGATATGAGGGATTAAGAAATAAAATACATTCAAACTAAAATACTTGATGTTATTGACACAGGAATGCCTGTTGGTATTTGTTGGAAATATAGCAGCAGCCTAGTTTATTAGGATTTTATTAAGCATTGACTATATATACGGGGGCTCTACACTTAGTTTGTATCCCTTTTTCATTCACGTTGTATTTCAAGTTGGTATCAGAGTCATACTTTAACCCTAACCCTAACCCTAACCTTAATCTTCTCCCTCCGATCAAACATCAGGCCACAAACTAGCTGCCCTGCCATAACACCGATACCCCTACTGCCCTGCCATAACACCGATCAACCCCACCGACAAAACCGAAGGTACCCAAAGCACCCTGCCATAACACTGCCTGCCGAAACAACACACAGCCTGCCGAAATATATACAGCCTCTTGCCATAACACCGATCAGCCCCACCAACAAAATCGAAAGTACCCAAAGCACCCTGCCATAACACTGCCTGCTGAAACAACACACTGCCTGCCGAAACAACATATACCAGCCGGCTGCCTCCCATCACACTACCCAGCCGAAACATATACAACCGAAACAACATATACCCCACTGACCAGCCATACATATACAACGAACAGTCAAACATATACAGCCATACATATACCGTCTCACTACCTACCATAACACTCCCCCACCGACATATTAAATCCATACCCAGCCCACTGTCCACCAATAAACCCAGCCCACTGTTCATCCTTTGCACTCTTCATCACAGTGTATCTAGGATTTTTAAAGAGGGGATGAATCCTCTTATCCGATGATCTACCCTTGATGCAGTAGTTCACTTATTTATATATTTTGGATTTCTAGGCACCGTGACCTGATTATTTGGGAGCTTTTTGGACCTTCTTTATTTGTCGCTACTGTTCGACTGAAAGTATATTGTTCTCCCTTATTTTATTCCTCTATTTATCTTAGAGTT
>CAUOFW020000959.1:425521-530203 GCA_963454935.2 Ilex paraguariensis | reverse complement strand
GTATTTTTTTTTTTTTTTTTTTTTTTTTTTTTTTTTTTTTTTCTTTTTGGAGAACTACAAAGCAGTTGTCAATCAAACCCAAATTTCTTACTAGGCTCATCAGCCAAATAAAAAGTTTGACTTCGCTTTGGTTCCAAGTAACTACAAATTCAAGATTCGAATTGCTTACTTCTTTCTACCAAAAAAAATAAAATAAAATTTGCTATACCTTCTTAAAAACTTTTTTATCAGCAACCAACACTAGCCCAAATCACACACGCACAAAATCAAAAAATATAAAAGTTTACCTCAAATCATGGGCTAAACCATGAAACAAGGCAAAGAAAAAATCCGAATTGAAGACCAAAATATGAATTTTTTAGAGGAAATAAATATGAACTACAGACCCATTACCCAAAAAAAGCAAACAATGAGGTAAAACAGAAGAAATTCATAGAATCAAAACTCCAAAAAGAAAACAATAAATTAAACGGCAGTAACTGGAAGACAGAAGTACCTGTTGCGTAGACAAGAAGGGAAGCAGAAACCACGAGATTGAAATGCTTCAGCTTCAGCTTTTATTCATAGTCACCGTAAGTAAGGGGCTTTTCTTTTTCCTCTGTGCTTTTCCTTTTTCCATTTCGTTTTAGCTTTTCTATAATTTCGATGTTCAAAGCTGGCCAGGAAAAAAGAAAATCTTTGTTCATTATAGTGAAGAGAAATTACACTTACACCCCCTTGAATTTTAAATTTTGTAGTTTATTTTTATATGACTTTGAACAAAGTTTGTTAAAATTTAAGAGACGGCAAACTATGGAAAGATAATATTTTTCAATAATGAGGTGTNGTTTATTTTTATATGACTTTGAACAAAGTTTGTTAAAATTTAAGAGACGGCAAACTATGGAAAGATAATATTTTTCAATAATGAGGTGTGCTAATTAATTTCTATGCTCTCATTCATATTTTAGTTTTCTCTTCTTTTTTTTTTTCATAACAAGGAACCAATTTATCCATACAAAATGAACGGTGCATACTTGAATATATGTATCAATAAAAATATTAAAATTACCAATGACAGTTAAATCCAAATCATCTAAGTATATAATTCATTTTAAAGTCAATTTCGTACTAGTACATCGGATTGATAATCAAACTAATTTACTTGAACTCAGTTCGATTTCGATTTAAATAATTTTTTAGACTCATTCAGGAACGAGTTCAACAAATTAGTTGAGCACTCGTTCGATTAGTAACTCTACTAGTAGGNATTTCGTACTAGTACATCGGATTGATAATCAAACTAATTTACTTGAACTCAGTTCGAGTTCGATTTAAATAATTTTTTAGACTCATTCAGGAACGAGTTCAACAAATTAGTTGAGCACTCGTTCAATTAGTAACTCTACTAGTAGACTACCTATGCATGTTATTGTTTCTCTTTTCTTTTTGGTATAACACGGTATTTATTTGTCATGGTACACCAGATGTAATTTTTACAAATTATTTGTTTTGTTCAGTTAAAAATCAAATATTAAAGGGTATTATTGTGCTTTAATATCACAAAATTCATCCAATTATTCATTATTTTATACTCCAAATTTGTGGGGATTTGCATATAAATTTTTAAAGTCGAGGGAATAAGAAATTCAGAGCATAAACGATACTGAGGAAAGTGTAATTTTATTTTCATAATTGTTGAGACATACAAGGTTGGGATCATTTCTCAGTCTCACTCTCTCTCTCACCAGACTGTGTACGTGTGTGTTTTTATTTCAGAAAATTGATAGTTTACTGGTAATAGCGGCACCGCCATGGGGACTGTCTTGAGCTACCCAACTCACTTTTAGGCACAATAATAAAAAATAAAAGAAAAAAAACCTGCAATTTTACTAAATTGCCTCTGCTGTCTGTGAGAATAATCAAAGTTCTGTCCCTCTCTTGCTTCCTAGTGTGACATGTGGCACAAGGCTCCAGGCAACCACCCTTCCCAATTTTATTTATTTATTTTTNGGCAACCACCCTTCCCAATTTTATTTATTTTTTTTTCGTTTTAACCGTGAGCGCGTGTGCTCAGACGCTTTACTAATTTTCTCTACGTCCGAATAGTGGTATTCATGGGTGATAAATTTGTTATAATTTATCCTCCATAAATTACCAAATTTTTTAATTAAAATATTTAAATTTACGATTCGTCTCTATTATTAATTGAACTACCATTAAAATTAAACGTTACTCTTCTTATTAAGACCGTATACGAAACAAATTATTAATCAACAATTTATCATCTCAAAATGAATTGAGTTGGAGCCTAATTTTGGAACTCTCCTAGCAAAACTCATTTTATAAAAAAAATAAAATAATGTGTGAGATTAATTAAATGTTTATTCAATTTTATATTTAATATAAATATATATATGACTTATGAATTTATTTAAATTTTATAATCACTAATAGTTTTTACATTCAATAATATGTGAGTTCGGGGAGTTTTACTTGTCTTTTTTATTTGTTTATTATTGATTGACAATACTTACTGCATAACATGACATAATATGGTCATTACATTAATATTTAAGAGAGAGCCATAATATTTTAAGGANTTATTATTGATTGACAATACTTACTGCATAACATGACATAATATGGTCATTACATTAATATTTAAGAGAGAGCCATAATATTTTAAGGAATAGATTAATTGGTAATATGATTGAGTTGTAAAGTTAAGCGTTCTGAATTTGAATTTTAATAACTCTTTAAGTTAAATCATAAGATAATTATTTATTTTTTATGAATATTTTAATTCTGACATAAATAATTTACCTTTAATTGAAATAAAAAAAAATTTAATTGAAATTCGTTTAAACTGATCAGAGTACCTCAAACTGTTAAAAAAGAGAGAGAGTGCTTAAAAGATGGTTATGTGATGTGATGCGCTGGATTAGATTCCATATAGGACAGAGCACAGGTGTTAACGTCTTTATTTTTTTGCATAAACAAATTGTCCACGTTCAGTGTAAGTTGTTATGACCTTGTTTTCTCTTAAAAAAAAAAAGGAAAAAAGAGAGGAAGAGTATAACTTAAGGGTCTGTTTGTTTCCCGGGAATGGATGGATTAGGCTTAGAAATCCTTTTTGGAGGGCACCAGAACATTTTTTTTCATGAGAAAATCATCTTCCTTCCATCTCTATGTCCACCATATTTCTTGTGTTTTGTTGATTTTGCATTTTTTTTTTGTTTTATCTTGATTTCTTCTTGGAAGAGCCTTCTAAAGTGAATAGGGTATCTTTTACAGATTATTTGTACTGCATACACAGCAATTTACGGTAACAATTTTCAATGTGACACATAAACACGTCGCGTTCACTTGACAAGAATTTAGAGGGTGAGAGATGACCAGTTCTTAACACAAACCAAAAAATGAAATGATATGCTAAGATGAATAGAAAACATATCGAATTAATGTGAAATACGATTAATTCGAAATAGACACAATAACCACATTTAAGTTGTGTTATATGAATAAAATATTAATTTTTTATCGTTTTAATCTAGTATTGACACGTAAAATAAGAAGATTTATTGATTGTTTTTTCTATTATATAAATTATTTTTAGTGAATTTTTAATTAATGATAAAACTATGTGTGGTAGGTTCTGTAAAAAGATAATTGAATATTCGTCTTACAGTTTTTATTTATCAATTATAAGAATTAATTCGAACATTTTTTTTCTGTAATAAACGAGTAAGATTAATGTCATAATATTTGACACGACTAACTAAATGAGTTGGGTTAAAATCTATTGCGTAATGCTAAATTAGCAGATGCATAGACTTTTTCTACTCATACTTAACTTAGCGATTCAACTGGATTTTTGTACTGTTCACTTCAAGCTGCAAGCACCACATAAGTAGAGTCCATTTCTTTTTCTTTTTTTTTTTTGTCAATCATTATTACGGGAGAATACAATGAGTTTTAAATTCACAATCTTAAAGTTAAATAGTAAAGACAATAGTTATTAGACCAACCATCAACCTCTCATACGAAAACCTATACAGAAGTCCAGAAGGATAATGGCCAGATGTGTTTCAATCAAGTCAGCAACGAAGTTGAACTAATCTGAATTCTGAAACACGACAGTTGAATATGTCTTAGACTTGGTTGACCAGGCAGTTGACTAGCACCTGCTATTGGTGATCAGACTGGCCAGCTTTTTTTCAAGAAAAGATTGCTTGTTTACTAGATATGCACCCAAGTAGGGGTGTTCAGGGCTCGAATTACCCGTGAATTCTTTTATCTGATCCGAAGAAAATAGGTTAAAAATTCGATAGTTGGTCTGCTTGAGTCCGAACTCAATATCCTTAAAAAAAATGTTTGAGTTTATCCTTAAACCCACTATCTGGCCCGAAGCCCGACCCAATAACCCGACCTAATACCTGCCCACATACCCGAAGCCCAAAGTCCACATACCATATATATAATATACATATTTATATTTATACTACTAATAAAAGTACATTATTAATAAAAAATTTTGATTGACTACTTAAACCCTAAACACAATATATAAAGATAATACTAGCCTTATTTAATTTAGAACTCATTTTAATAAGACTAGATTGATGTTAAACTTTTAATTGAACAACTTGACTCTCACAATACTAACATTATTAATATGGAATTTATATTAATAAAATTTCATTAATATTACACATAGTCAAGCCTCTCATATTCTTTCTTTTAAAAGATAAAAATGAATTGTTAAAATAATTAAATTTATTATTATTTATTTCTATCCAATTTCATTAATTGATTACAAGTTTCTGAATTTTCAAATGAAATTGCATAAATGCACTAGAGTTTTATTTAATATAAAATTTATTTCAATATAATTTGAATAATATTATCAAACTCTTATTTTTCATTTTCTTCTCTTTTATGATTTAGACTTAATAAATTCTCTTTAGTTATGTTTATTGGTAATACTAGAAGTCATTTTATTTGTATCGATTACCAATATTACGAATATGTTCAATATTACATTAAATTACTTATTAAAACTTAATTTTTTAAATTTGGTCAACCAATTTTTATACTTAAATGACCACTATAACTTAAAATAGTTCGCTTCTAACAGCCCCAGTCAAGCCCGCCTAGAAAGCCCACCCAATAAGTGACGGTGGGGCTACGGGTAGCTTACCCCTACTCAAGCCCGGCCTGGCCCGCCACTCACCTAAATACAGACTTAGGCTTATACTACCCAAGCCCCGCCTGAAAAAAAAATTCACGGCCCAAGCCCGCCCCCGTCCATGGACAACCCTACACCTAACCACTAAACATAGGGCTCGTTTGATTACCGTATTATAAATGAATGAATTAAATAAAATAATACAGTTTAATATAATACAGATAAATAAAAAAAAATTAAATATGGTATTAGAATAATACGTAATTTTATCTAGTATTTGGTAATATAAAATATAAGCGTTTGATAGTAATTATTTAATATAATCATATTAATGTTAAATTAACAAAAATATTCTCAATCAGTGTTTGTTACAGTGATGACAACTTGATTTTATCACTTGAGAGGTTATAATAGTAAGTGTGTAGAATAATACATTTGAGTTGGATTATAATACCACATCTCTTGGTGGTATTAAAAGATCACTTATATATTTGTTGAATTTTTGAGCACCGTGACCTAATTATTTGAGAATTTTTTGGACCTTCTTTATTTGTCACTACAGTTCGACTGGAGGTATATTATTTTTCCTTATTTTGTCCCTCTATTTATCTAAGAGTTTTTTCTTTCATGGGTGTCCAGATATTATTATTGCTATGACTACCACTGTTGAGACCTCTGCTGTTAGTACTTCCACTTGAAATGTACTTCCTAGTTCTTGTTAGTGTGATTATTGTAACCGACCCAGAACATCTCAAGGCTACTTGTTAGAAGCTTTATCTGGAGCTTAAGCCACCTCCTCGCAGCTGTACTGCTACTATTGTTGAGGTACCACCACTTATTATCGCTGCTCTTCCTTGACAGAGTGATATAGATGTTATCACTTTCCGATTGGATATACTTATATCCGCCTTGACTTCTCAAGGTCTGACTATTGTTACTACTATCACTACAGATATACCTCGTGCCTCTCATACTTGCACCAGTCTGTCTTCTCTTTGGATGCTGGACTTGGATGCAAATAGTTATATGACAGGTGAGGTCTATCACTTCACCACTTTTGACGAACAGTTACATACACATGTTCAACTAACAGATGAGACATATGCCCTTATTATTAGTAGGGGTACAGTCCATCTCCCAAATAACTTTACATTACATTCGGTTTTTTATGCACCAAAACTAGCCAAGAATTTATTATCCGTACATCAGTTAGTCAGAGATTTTCACTGTGCGGTTGCGTTTTAATCTGATTTGTGTTATTTGTAGGACTTGAGTACCAGAAGGATTATTATTAGGGGACATGAGAGAGAATGATTGTATTATCTAGGTGATCCACCTCCAATTTCACCAGTTCCTCCACCTCTATCACTTGCACTTACTTTGTCTTTATCTGTTCCTAACTTGCATGCTAGTATTTTACTTAGTACTTGTCGTTATGATTTTTTATCACAAATTGTTCAATTGTGGCATGACCGTTTTGGGCATACAAATTTTAAATAATTATGTATGTTATTTTTTATTTTGAGCAATGCTTGTATTGGTGATAAACTTGATTGTGTTACATATTCTCTATCGAAACATATTCAGACTAGTTATATTCCTCGCATGCACCAATCACCCAAGTCATTTGACATAATNATTGTGGCATGACCGTTTTGGGCATACAAATTTTAAATAATTATGTATGTTATTTTTTATTTTGAGCAATGCTTGTATTGGTGATAAACTTGATTGTGTTACATATTCCCTATCGAAACATATTCAGACTAGTTATATTCCTCGCATGCACCAATCACCCAAGTCATTTGACATAATACACTTTGATATTTGGGGACCCTCTCATGTTACTGCTTTGTCAGGTGCTTAATACTATATGATATTTATAAATGATCATACCCGTTGTACTTGAGTCTACCTTTTGCATAGGAAGTTTGATAAACTTCCTGTCATCATTCCGTTTCTCCAANACCAATCACCCAAGTCATTTGACATAATACACTTTGATATTTGGGGACCCTCTCATGTTACTGCTTTGTCAGGTGCTTAATACTATATGATATTTATAAATGATCATACCCGTTGTACTTGAGTCTACCTTTTGCATAGAAAGTCTGATAAACTTCCTGTCATCATTCCGTTTCTCCAAATGATTAAGACACAATTTGATGTCATTGTTTGTGCTCTTCGTTCGGATAATGCCAAAGAATATGTGTCTGATGCCTTAATGTCTTACTTTTCCTATCAAGGTATCCTTCAGTAGCTCACTTGTCCATATACTTCTGAGCAAAATGAAGTTGCTAAAAGGAAAAATAACAGTCTAATAGGGATGGTACGTTGTATGTTTAGAGGTATGGGGTACCAAAATCTTATTGGTATTTTGCTGTCTTGACTTCTACTTTTTTGTGTAATCGTACATCAACTCGTGCTTTTCAGTATAGGGCTCCCGTACAGGTCTTATTTTCTGAGCGGATATTTTTTTCAGTCCCCCCTCGTGTTTTTTGCTGCATATGTTTTGTTCAGGATCGGTCTCCTACTCGCTATAAGCTTGATGATAAAGCGATTCATTGTGTCTTTGTGGGCTATTGTCATCAGTCTAAGGGGTATCGGTGTTATGATCCTATTACGCGCCGTATGTATCACAGTCTAGATGTTATATTTCTTGAGCACATTCCTTATTTTTCTTCCAGTCTTGTGTCTGCCCTTCCAATTGATGATACTCCCTTTGATTTTTCATTACCGCAGGAGCCAGAACCATTGGTCACTATCAGTACAGAGTCATCAGTCTCTCCTTCTCCAGAGCCACTCGTTCTTTGTCAGTATAGAGTCACCAGTCTTTCTTCTTTTGCAGGTTTATGTTCGTCGCCCTCGCTCTTATCCCCCTGTTAAAGTCCCCTCTACCTCAGGCGATGCAGGTAACACTTCTCAGTTTGTTGATCATATTGATGCACCTGTTGTTAGTACTAATGAGGTTGTAGGTACTAATCCAGTTACTTTTCCTGATGAGACATTGTCAGTGGAGGATGATGATTTAGGGCGTCATTATTAGCAGCGTGATCGCCGTCCAGTTGTTCGTTATGGTTGGACTGTTAGGACTTTATATCTGATCTCTGCTTATGTTTCTTATAGTGATCCGTCTCCTACATTTCAAGTTTATAGTATGGCCTTATCAAATATGTTGGTTCCTTGCTTTATTTCAGAGGCTATGCGGAAATCCCAGTGGGTTCTTGCCAGGCAAACGGAGATGGACGCTTTTCAACGTAATCATACGTGAAATCTTGTCTCTTTACCTTCAGGGCTGAAATTTGTTGGCTGTCGCTGGGTTTATACCCTAAAGTTTCTTGCGGATAGTACTATTGATCGTCACAAGACTAGGCTTGTGGTGAAGGGCTTTGCTTAGATACCATGTCCTGATTTTTGTGCTACCTTTGCCCCCGTGGCAAAATTGACTACTATTCGATTGATTATTTCTCTGGCTTCAGAGTATTCTTAGTCTCTTCATCAGTTAGATGTGAAGAATGCATTTCTTCACGGTGATCTGGCCGAGATTTTTCTTATGGATATACCACCAGACTTTCATGGTGGAGGGGAGTATGCTAGAAATGTATGTCAACTGCGAAAATCTCTTTATAGACTGAAACAGTCACCACGAGCCTGGTTCTCTCGCTTTAGTGATATAATTGTACGTTTAGGGTTCATTAGATGTCATTTTGATCATAACTGCTTCATTCGACAGAATACTTCTAGACAGTGTGCCATCCTTTTGGTATATGTTGATTATATTATTATTACTGAAAATGATGTTTCTGGGATTGCGCAAATCAAGGTAGACTTTGGAAAGACCTTTGATGTGAATGACCTTGAATTTTTGTGATATTTTCTTAGGATTGAAGTTGTCCGTAGCAACAAGCATATTGTTCTTTCTAAGAGAAAGTATATTCTGGATCTTTTCTCAGAAACTGGGATACTGGGGTGCAAACCAGTATCATTACCTATGATTCCAAACCTAAAACTCACTACTGAATGTGAGGAGTTGAGAGATCTGATTGTTTATCAGAGGTTAGTAGGCAGACTTATCTACTTAGCTAACACTAGGTTAGACATTTCATTCGCTGTCAGCCGAGTTAGTCAGTTCATGTATAGACCATGTCAACCTTATCTTAATGCAATTTATCATATTCTTCAGTATATCAAGTCTTGTCCTGGACTTGGTTGTTCTATGCATTAGGATCTCAGACTGGTTCTCTAGCCTGTTATTCAGATTCAGATTATGGGGGAGCGTGTGATGGTCGATCTACTATGAGCTTCTGTGCTTTTCGAAGGACTCATCTTATCTTTTGGAAGAGCAAGAAGCAGTAAGTTATTTCTCGCTCATCAGCAGAGGCAGAGTATCGGGCACTGGCACGGGCACTTGACACATGTGAGATTATCTGACTATTATCGATTCTTGGCGAGTTGGAATTTCCAGTGCCTTCTTCATCTATATTATATTGTGATAATCGATTTGCTATTCAGCTTGCTTTTGACTCTGTATTACACGAGAGGACGAAGTATTTAGAGATCGATATTCACTTCCTTCGGGAGAAAGTTAGTAGTGATATTATCACTCTATCGTTTGTGGGGATCAGTGATCAAATTGCGGATGTTTTCACCAAACCTGTCACTCTATCTATTCTTTGACACTCCACAGTCAAACTTGACTTAGTTGATATTTTTGCACCTAGTTTGAGGGAGAGTGTTGGAGTTATAGCAGCCTAGTTTATTAAGGTTTATTAAAGTTTTTCCTTTTTATCCTTATTATAATTTTCATTGGCTATATATATACGAGGGCTCTACACTTAGTTGGAATCCCTTTTTCACTACTATTCCAAGTCTACTCAACAAAGGGCTAGAACCTAACCAATTTGAGCACCAGAAATTGGTATCTTTTCCATTCCCAATCAAATTTTGAGAATACTAAACCATAACAGAGAACCAAGGCTGCAAAGTCCTTAGAATCTTTGCCCTTCCACTACTACCACACCTCAGCATATGTTGATTCTTCAAGAACTTAGAAGAAAACACCTTAGCTAAAAGAGAAGTTCCCTTAAGAATATTCCATTCTTGTTTCATCCTAAAAACATATTGCACATCCTCAAACCTTCTCAAACCCAATCCCCCTTCCTCCTTAGGTTTACCCATTTTTTTTTCCATGAAACAAAGTGCCTCTTTCTACCTCCTGGTTTATTGGACCAAAGAAAATATGCTATTATGGAATTAAGCCTAACAATAACACCTTTAGGCAAATTTAAACAAGACAACAAATGCACAAGAACTGCATTTAACACAGACTAAACTAAAACCACCCTTCCTATGTTTGACAACAACTTAGCATACCACCCTGCAATCTTGCTTTTAAACTTCTGGATAATCTCCTCAAAACCCCTAATCCTACTCCTCCCCTTAATAAGAGGACACCCCAAATAGGAAAAAAGGCACTCTTTCAAGGGAATCATAGCCTCCCTAGACACAACATTCCTCTTTCCCTGAGATATTCTAGTATAACAAACAAAGAACTTTTCTACTTACTTATTCTTTGGCCAGGCCTACCATCATACTCATTTAGAAACTCCATCGAGTTCACCATTGATCTCTTATCACCTCTTAGAAATAATAATGTATCATCTGCAAAGAGTAAATAAGTAAGCAAAAGACAACCTCTACCAGTATAAAAACCCCTTATTGCTCTAGTCTCAAACCTCTTTGACAAACTCCTACTCAGCACCTCCTCAACCAAAATGAAAATAGAATGAGAGATTGGATCTCCTTGCCTTAACCCTTTAGAGGTAGGAAAGAAACCATATCTTTGCCCATTTAAGCACACTGAAATATGTTGGTTATTCACACAGTTCCCAATAATAGAAATAAATAACTTTGAAAATCCAAAACTCACCAAAGTCTTCTTCAGAAAATTCCATTTTAATCTATCATAAGCTTTCATCATGACTAGCTTAACAATGACATTACCTACCTCTATTCTCCTATCCAACTCCCCCACCCTAAATTAGGCTAGAGAAATACACTCACCAATGCTTCTACCATTAACAAATCCATTTTGTTCACTAGATATCAAGCTAGGAAGAAGCACAGGGAGACTATTAGCAAGAAGCTTAGAGAATATTTTGTACAAGAAGTTGCAAAGACTGATGGGCCTAAACTCTGCAAAAGAAGAAGGATTCTCCTTCTTAGGGATAAGAGCTAGTAAAATAGCATTCATAGACCTAGGTACCACCACTTCTTTCAAGAAAAAAAATTAGCTACCAAAAGCATATCCTGCTTAATCATATCCCAAGCACAATGAAAAAACTTCCCAAAAGAACCATCTGGTCCAGGAGAACTCACCTCAGACATAGAAAAAATCACTTCCTTCAACTCCTCCAAAGAAGCCTTTCTTGTCAAAAATTCATTATCCTCTACCCTTACCAGCTTTAGAATAACTTTAAACACCTCTACCAATAGCTCATGCTGCTCAGACTTATACAACACAGAAAATAAAGATGCAGAATGTTGAGCAATTTCCTTCTCTGTTAAATATAGGTGCACAATTGATTAACTTATGTATTGGAGATGAGGCTGTGTATTTGGGGTTTGTATTTATTAGTTGTGTGTGTGTGTGTGTGTGTTTATATGTATATTTTTTTGTCTTTTTTATTAATGTGTTTTTATGAATGGTGTGTTTATCAGTGTAAGTGATTATTCAAATATCTTTTATTTAATTCTAGGTTACTTGATCACACCCAATCCATCAAGATTCAAAACTCATTTATTAATGACATCTCTAATTTTGACTCAAACTTTCAGTCGAATTTGAGTAAAAAGATTGATTTGATATAAAACACTCCAATGAACAAACTCAAATGTAAATGAGACAAAACTCAAATTTAAAGAAAGGTAAAAAATGATCATTAGAGCTTTAAAAGAGAGTGAAATCTGACCGTTAAAGATTTGAGTCTCCCTTAATTTGAGTAAAAATTTAATTCTCCCTTCATTTGGTATTAGTTGAGTAAAAGACTACAGGTTGTTTTTAATTTATTTTTACTCAAATTTAAATTTGAATAAATATTTGAGATGCGCTAAATAAGTTGAAATTGACATGAAATTAGATGACCTAAGCTATTATCAACCTTCCAATTTGCCACCTTTAGTCTTACTATGGTTTAATCTCAAAAGAAATTTTAATATTTGATAAATTATAATTTGGCCAGATAACAATTTCATTATTGTTGTAAATGTCACACATAGAAAAGAGTTGGATGACCATCCCTCTTACTATCCATTCAATCCTTTGTCCCCTAACGCCCTTAATTTCTTGCCTATAAAAGACATTCGTTCTCTAGTTGATTTATATACTGAAAAGGCAGTGAATGAAATAAGAAAGAAAGGTGTGATCCCAAAGATCAACATATTGATATATTGAGTTCCTGAAAAACTTATTTTAAATATATTTTGTGCATTACTCTCTTATATGTTGTCAATATTCTGTCTATTTTATAACACAATATCAGCACGAGTCTCTATTCAATCAAGAAAAGACTATTTTTTTTCAAAGAATTTCGAAGTAAGATAAAGAATGGTGAGTCTCAAATATTATAAATTTATTGTGAAAGATTTCTTTATAATTTAATATTTGTTTTTTAATCTTAAGTTTATTCAAAAAAAATGTTATAGAAGTCTTGAGGACTTCAGATCACTTTTTAAAGTTATAGACATCCTGTAGATTTCAAAAGTCATGATGACTTTAAATTAATATTTACAATTCATAAAAGTCTTGAAGATTTTTTCATAAAATTTTATTAACTTTAATTTACAAATTGAATTATTGATTGACTTTCATTACAAGTCATCTATTTGCATTTTAAATTTATGTGTTAGTAGTTGCTGATAAAATAATATCATAATAGATCCATGAATTTAATTGATGCTCATAACTTGTAAATATTTGAGCAGGTTTCAAAGTAGTTTCATACAATTTATTTTCATGCTTATTAACTCATTATTTAGTGAATTCTAAATGTGTTATTACATTTTGCCATTTATAGTAATGTCAAATCTCTCAAAACTTGAATTTATCATTCTCAATATTACTGGAAATAATTATTTAGCATGGGTCCGTGATGCTTAGACCCACCTGACTGCCATGAAATTTGAGAACACAATTGTAGCAGAGAATAACACATCGACACAAGATCACGCGAGAGCTTGAAAAGGATCCGCTAAATCTCTAGGACAATCTGATAGAAAGGTATGACCATCAAAAGACTGTTATTTTGTCATATGCTCGTAGTGTATGGAACACCTGAGGTTTCAGGATTTTAAAAGCATACGTGAGTATAATTCATCATTATTCAGAATCAATTCACAACTAAAACTATACGAATAAACTATTTCTGAAGATGTAAAGTTAGAGAAGACATTCATAACATTTCACGCCACTAATTTGCTCCTGCAGCAGCAATATAGAGAGTGCAAGTTTGAAAAATATTCTAATCTGACAGCATGTCTTCTTTTTACAGAGAAAAATAATGAACTTATGATGAAAAACCACAACAATCACCCGACTAGATCAAAAACATTTCTTGAAATGAATGCCAGATTCCTTGAAATGAATGCCACCTCGCATCATGGTCGTGATCGAAGACAGAATCAGGGTTGTGGTTGTGGTTACTGGTAAAACACTGGCATCATGATGGTCATACAAACCTACCTTACAACTAGAAGTCGGCAAAATAAAGAAAGAAGAAGAGTTTACAGAATAAACCTCCCAAAGTCCACGAGGAAGTTTGCTGTAGGTGTGGGATGAAAGGGCATTGGGTCATTTACCAGTCATACAACGAGACATCTAGTGGATCTTTACCAGTCATCGATAAATAATAAGGGAAAGAGGATAGAAACACATTTTATTGATCATCAAAATGAACCAACAAATATAACTCATTTTGATATTTTAGATTTTCTTGTTGATCCAGGTAGTAGCACTAATTATTGTATTAATGATTGAAATATCCATCTTCATTGATGTTATGTTGCTTATCCTATCATTGGTAGTCCATTATGAAAGTATATTTATATATTTTTATTATTTGTTGAATCTGTGTAGACCTACGGGTCTAACCGAGATGGTTAATCCCACCTCAAAAGAGTGGAGGTCACCAGTTTGAATTTCTTAGAACATCTGCAAATTTTAGTACAAAAGTCAAAAAAACTTGCTCCAACTTTTTACTCAANATTTAGAGATCGATATTCACTTCCTTCGGGAGAAAGTTAGTAGTGATATTATCACTCTATCGTTTGTGGGGATCAGTGATCAAATTGCGGATGTTTTCACCAAACCTGTCACTCTATCTATTCTTTGACACTCCACAGTCAAACTTGACTTAGTTGATATTTTTGCACCTAGTTTGAGGGAGAGTGTTGGAGTTATAGCAGCCTAGTTTATTAAGGTTTATTAAAGTTTTTCCTTTTTATCCTTATTATAATTTTCATTGGCTATATATATACGAGGGCTCTACACTTAGTTGGAATCCCTTTTTCACTACTATTCCAAGTCTACTCAACAAAGGGCTAGAACCTAACCAATTTGAGCACCAGAAATTGGTATCTTTTCCATTCCCAATCAAATTTTGAGAATACTAAACCATAACAGAGAACCAAGGCTGCAAAGTCCTTAGAATCTTTGCCCTTCCACTACTACCACACCTCAGCATATGTTGATTCTTCAAGAACTTAGAAGAAAACACCTTAGCTAAAAGAGAAGTTCCCTTAAGAATATTCCATTCTTGTTTCATCCTAAAAACATATTGCACATCCTCAAACCTTCTCAAACCCAATCCCCCTTCCTCCTTAGGTTTACCCATTTTTTTTCCATGAAACAAAGTGCCTCTTTCTACCTCCTGGTTTATTGGACCAAAGAAAATATGCTATTATGGAATTAAGCCTAACAATAACACCTTTAGGCAAATTTAAACAAGACAACAAATGCACAAGAACTGCATTTAACACAGACTAAACTAAAACCACCCTTCCTATGTTTGACAACAACTTAGCATACCACCCTGCAATCTTGCTTTTAAACTTCTGGATAATCTCCTCAAAACCCCTAATCCTACTCCTCCCCTTAATAAGAGGACACCCCAAATAGGAAAAAAGGCACTCTTTCAAGGGAATCATAGCCTCCCTAGACACAACATTCCTCTTTCCCTGAGATATTCTAGTATAACAAACAAAGAACTTTTCTACTTACTTATTCTTTGGCCAGGCCTACCANTAAGAGGACACCCCAAATAGGAAAAAAGGCACTCTTTCAAGGGAATCATAGCCTCCCCAGACACAACATTCCTCTTTCCCTGAGATATTCTAGTATAACAAACAAAGAACTTTTCTACTTACTTATTCTTTGGCCAGACCTACCCTCATACTCATTTAGAAACTCCATCGAGTTCACCATTGATCTCTTATCACCTCTTAGAAATAATAATGTATCATCTGCAAAGAGTAAATAAGTAAGCAAAAGACAACCTCTACCAGTATAAAAACCCCTTATTGCTCTAGTCTCAAACCTCTTTGACAAACTCCTACTCAGCACCTCCTCAACCAAAATGAAAATAGAATGAGAGATTGGATCTCCTTGCCTTAACCCTTTAGAGGTAGGAAAGAAACCATATCTTTGCCCATTTAAGCACACTGAAATATGTTGGTTATTCACACAGTTCCCAATAATAGAAATAAATAACTTTGAAAATCCAAAACTCACCAAAGTCTTCTTCAGAAAATTCCATTTTAATCTATCATAAGCTTTCATCATGACTAGCTTAACAATGACATTACCTACCTCTATTCTCCTATCCAACTCCCCCACCCTAAATTAGGCTAGAGAAATACACTCACCAATGCTTCTACCATTAACAAATCCATTTTGTTCACTAGATATCAAGCTAGGAAGAAGCACAGGGAGACTATTAGCAAGAAGCTTAGAGAATATTTTGTACAAGAAGTTGCAAAGACTGATGGGCCTAAACTCTGCAAAAGAAGAAGGATTCTCCTTCTTAGGGATAAGAGCTAGTAAAATAGCATTCATAGACCTAGGTACCACCACTTCTTTCAAGAAAAAAATTAGCTACCAAAAGCATATCCTGCTTAATCATATCCCAAGCACAATGAAAAAACTTCCCAAAAGAACCATCTGGTCCAGGAGAACTCACCTCAGACATAGAAAAAATCACTTCCTTCAACTCCTCCAAAGAAGCCTTTCTTGTCAAAAATTCATTATCCTCTACCCTTACCAGCTTTAGAATAACTTCAAACACCTCTACCAATAGCTCATGCTGCTCAGACTTATACAACACAANTTGATATTACTAACCAGTAAATCCAAGGACTAGTAGGAATTCTATGAATTCTCGCAAGGATTACACGTCTACTAACCCTTAACTATCGATAATGTGCATCTATGATAATTTCATCAAAATCATAAAGTATAGTCATACAGTATTCAGACCCAACAACAAGTAGAAAATCAAACACTAAATAGATAATAAAAAAATATTTTATATGCAACTTGGTTTTACTAGATAATTAGGGTCTCGATATAAATAAATAAAAAATATAATATGAGCATGATTACGATTTATTTATAAAATCCAAGTTCGACCCCATGATTAAAGCGATATAATATTACATTATATAACTAAAATAGATTTGAAATGAAGCCTCTAAATATGCATGAGACGCATCAATGACAGTAAAAGATAAAAGAAACCCTACATCTAACGTAATTTTGACTTGATACTGTGTACTGTGGCAAAACAACCGAAATAATATCTTAGAATAAAAACAGCTAATAAGGACTTAGTTAAACTAAAATAATTTTTGGAATAACTAATGAAAAATAATGATATTTAAATTTGATCCAAAAATATTTAACGAGGATCAAATTTAAGTGATTTGAACTTATAAAATTACTAGATAATTTTTTTTTTTGGGGGAGGGGGATTTGAGCCCTTGACCTTAAGAAGACAAAGCCTTACAAGCCAAGGAGTACCGTTGGACCAAAGACCCATTGNTCCATCAAGATTCAAAACTCATTTATTAATGACATCTCTAATTTTGACTCAAACTTTCAGTCGAATTTGAGTAAAAAGATTGATTTGATATAAAACACTCCAATGAACAAACTCAAATGTAAATGAGACAAAACTCAAATTTAAAGAAAGGTAAAAAATGATCATTAGNTGGTAAAAAATTAAATTATAACTCAAAATAGCTTAACCAAAATTTTGATCGTAGAAATGAACTCTTAGGTGAACAAAATTTTGACAATTTTCTTTCCTTTCTCTCTCTCTCTTNAACTCAAATTTAAAGAAAGGTAAAAAATGATCATTAGAGCTTTAAAAGAGAGTGAAATCTGACCGTTAAAGATTTGAGTCTCCCTTAATTTGAGTAAAAATTTAATTCTCCCTTCATTTGGTATTAGTTGAGTAAAAGACTACAGGTTGTTTTTAATTTATTTTTACTCAAATTTAAATTTGAATAAATATTTGAGATGCGCTAAATAAGTTGAAATTGACATGAAATTAGATGACCTAAGCTATTATCAACCTTCCAATTTGCCACCTTTAGTCTTACTATGGTTTAATCTCAAAAGAAATTTTAATATTTGATAAATTATAATTTGGCCAGATAACAATTTCATTATTGTTGTAAATGTCACACATAGAAAAGAGTTGGATGACCATCCCTCTTACTANTTTCTTCTCTTTGTTGCATTGTTCAAATGGCCAAAGGCAGGCTATTTAAAGCCAAAATCTTGGCTTCCAACGTCATGGGTGCTGTCTCTCAATTACATCACATGGGCAGTTGTCCATTTGTTTGCCATATGTTTTGTTTTNGTTCAAATGGCCAAAGGCAGGCTATTTAAAGCCAAAATCTTGGCTTCCAACGTCATGGGTGCTGTCTCTCAATTACATCACATGGGCAGTTGTCCATTTGTTTGCCATATGTTTTATTTTTTTTTCTTCTTGCACGTTTTTAATTTAGCAGTCCATGTGATAGGACATTTGTCCTCTAGATGTAACACACACATATATATACTTATAGATATATCCATCCATTATACTATTTTAAAATTTGACCTAAATCATAGTCATTTGACTTATTTTTCTGTGAAAAGTCTTTATTTGAGGTCCATTTGTTCATTTTAATTAATTAATATATATATNTTTTTCAAAGAATTTCGAAGTAAGATAAAGAATGGTGAGTCTCAAATATTATAAATTTATTGTGAAAGATTTCTTTATAATTTAATATTTGTTTTTTAATCTTAAGTTTATTCAAAAAAAATGTTATAGNGAAATTTGATACTAACCTTGAAAATGAAAAAGGTAGGGATGTCTTGTACGCATATTTGCTTCCAGTTCTCATGTGGCTCCTTTAATACTATGATGTTGCCTTTATGAGCAGTATAACCTTATTACGTAATACTTGCTTCTTTGTATTGAGAATTTGCACAAATTGTTCTTTGTACGTCCCATTTTCTTGAATTTGGACATCCTTCCAGCCAATAATATGCGACACATCTGGCTCACATTTCCTTAACATAGATACGTGAAACACATCATGTATTCCCGACAACTGAGCTGGCAAGGTAAGCTGATATGTCAGATTTCCAATGCATTGTACTACCTTCAAGGGTCCAATGTATCTAGGAGCCAACTTATATTTTTTTTCTAAATCTAGATATTCCTTTCTTAGGGGATATATTCAAGAATACATAATCATCCACTTGAAACTGCAAGGGTCTCTGCATAGCTCTTTTGTCAACTTTGAGCCGTGCGTAGCCGATCCCAAACTACTTGGATCTTTTCAGTGGTTTCTTTGGCAATTTCTGGACCAAATAAAATGCTCTCACAGGCCTAAGCCCAACATTGAGGTGATCTGCATGGTTGTCCGTACAAAACCTCATACGAAGCCATGTCAATACTACTTTAATAGCTATTGTTGTAAACAAATTCCACTAGTGGATTATGTTCACTCCAATTGCCTTTTAAATTTAGAACGCAAGCTCATAATATATTTTCCAATATTTGGATCACCCTTTTAGATTGACTATCTGTTTGAGAATGGTAGGTAGTACTGAAATACGACTCAGTTCCTATGGCTTTTTGTAAACTCTGCTAAAATTGAGCCACAAAACGAGAATCTCGATTTGACGCGATTGATAATCGTACCCCATGTAATCTTACCATTTTATGTATATAAAGTTGACTTAATGTAGCTAGAGTATCAATATTATTCATGGCTAAAAAATGAGCCGATTTGGTGAGTCGATTTACTATAACCCATTCTGAATTGTATCTTTTTGTAGTTCTAAGCAATCTGATCACAAAATCCATAGTGATATGATCCCATTTTTACTCTGGGATAGGTAAGGATTGTAACAACCCACCAAGTTTATGATGCTCTATTTTTACTTGCTGACATACGACACATCGAGCTATAAATTTAACCACATCATTCTTTATTCATTTTCACCAATATAGACGTTTCATGTCTTGATATTTTCGTGCTGCTAGGATGTATGAAAAATTTAGAGTGATGAAATTTTTTGAGCATCTCTTCGTTCAACTGAGCATTATCGGGTACACACAACCTTCCTTGATATAGTAATTCTTCCTTTCGCAACCACCAATTGTCAAGGGCGTTCCCATCCTCTAGTTGGGTGCGGATGGATTCCAGGTGGGAATCCGAACGTTGTAATTCAACAACTTTATGTCAGAGAATAGGTTGAGCAACGAGATTAAATAAACGTGGTTGACATTCTTTGATCCACTCAAATTTTTCTCCATTCCGGGAGAGTCGGGTCATTGGCATAGCTATTCTGAAAAATCCTTCCGCAATCTTTGATAGTGCCCTGCCAATTTTAAAAAACTCCAAACTTCTGTTGCACTTTTAGGTTGATCCCAATTCATTACTGCTTCAACCTTAGCTAGATCCACTGTCACTCATTCTTCAGATACTACATACCCAAGAAATTTGACTTCATTCATCTAGAACTCACACTCATAGTTTGAAAACCTGACCCAGACATCAACCCGGTGAAGGGACCGGGTTAATGGGTCACTGGTCGAACCGATAATATAATAATATAATAAAAAATTAAAAAATAATTATAAATAATAATAAATAGACTAAAAAATCACAATAATTATAAAAATAACATCAAATATATAAAGTTAAGTAGAGAAAAATCATCAAACATGTATCCAATTTCAATGTATTCAATTTTCAATATAACTTGTAAAGTTAAGTAGAGAAAAATACCTCTATTGAAGTTCAAAGCTTCAAGTCTAAGTTCAACTCTTTGACAATGTATCAATCTAAGCATAATCCATGTAATTTGATTTTGCACTCTTTAAAGTTCAAACTTCATACTCAAACTATAGTAAGCAAGCTACAAGACACATGAAAACAAAACAAAACACATGAGCAATGGTCATAATGATTAATAAAAATCCCAAATGAAAAGTACAACTCAATTATATATAATGATTAATAAAAATCCCAAACAAGCCACAAGTTCAATATCATAATTCATAATGTTCTTAAATTAATAAACAATCCACAAGTTCACAATCTTAAATAAACATAAAACACACAAATGAAAAGTACAATACCACAATGACACAATCCATAAGTTACAAGTACAAAATCCCAAATATGAAATAACAATGTTCACAAAAGTAGAAGCCCGTCATAAAAATAATGTAATAGACATATCTATTCATTCTCATTTTCCCAACAAGCGCTCCTACTCCACGAACTTCAATCCCTGCCAAACTCAGGAGGATTCTCAACTCCAGAACAATTGAAATTTTAAGTATTACTTGTAGTTGCATTGCCAACACCTCCCTCATTA
This sequence comes from Ilex paraguariensis, assembly GCA_963454935.2. Taxonomy (NCBI): domain Eukaryota; kingdom Viridiplantae; phylum Streptophyta; class Magnoliopsida; order Aquifoliales; family Aquifoliaceae; genus Ilex; species Ilex paraguariensis. Next base: position 509,087 of record CAUOFW020000959.1, on the reverse strand, counting down.
CACTCCTCTTTTCGAGAGTCCACAAGATCATTNGCTTTTTTGGGAACACTAATATTGGAAATTTTGTGGTGCCACATAGACTACCAACGACAGTTGATATTACTAACCAGTAAATCCAAAGACTAGTAGGAATTCTATGAATTCTCGCAAGGATTACACGTCTACTAACCCTTAACTATCGATAATGTGCATCTATGATAATTTCATCAAAATCATAAAGTATAGTCATACAGTATTCAGACCCAACAACAAGTAGAAAATCAAACACTAAATAGATAATAAAAAAATATTTTATATGCAACTTGGTTTTACTAGATAATTAGGGTCTCAATATAAATAAATAAAAAATATAATATGAGCATGATTACGATTTATTTATAAAATCCAAGTTCGACCCCATGATTAAAGCGATATAATATTGCATTATATAACTAAAATAGATTTGAAATGAAGCCTCTAAATATTCATGAGACGCATCAATGACAGTAAAAGATAAAGGAAACCCTACATCTAACGTAATTTTGACTTGATACTGTGTACTGTGGCAAAACAACCGAAATAATATCTTAGAATAAAAACAGGNAACAAAACACATGAGCAATGGTCATAATGATTAATAAAAATCCCAAATGAAAAGTACAACTCAATTATATATAATGATTAATAAAAATCCCAAACAAGCCACAAGTTCAATATCATAATTCATAATGTTCTTAAATTAATAAACAATCCACAAGTTCACAATCTTAAATAAACATAAAACACACAAATGAAAAGTACAATACCACAATGACACAATCCATAAGTTACAAGTACAAAATCCCAAATATGAAATAACAATGTTCACAAAAGTAGAAGCCCGTCATAAAAATAATGTAATAGACATATCTATTCATTCTCATTTTCCCAACAAGCACTCCTACTCCACGAACTCCAATCTCTGCCAAACTTAGGAGGATTCTCAACTCCAGAACAATTGAAATTTTCAGTATTACTTGTAGTTGCATTGCCAACACCTCCCTCATTACACTCCTCTTTTCGAGAGTCCACAAGATCATTATCGTCATCATCCAACTCAAAAACCAAAGTTTCATCTACATTATATCCAAACAAACATTATTTATTGACTAATCAAAAAATAATTTGAAATAAATAATTGTGAAGGAATAAATTGCCATTATTCGGGTTTGTTTGGATATTGCACGCAACTAGTTCACGACGAAAAGTTTCTAATTCATCCACTGTTAAAGTTGGAGGCTCATCCTCTAAAATCCATGAGGCATTATTTGTGAAATCTTCAAAGTCAATAGGATCATAATTTCTACCCCTCAAGTAATTCCTACACACCATCATTTACAAGGTGAAAATACACAAGTAAATAAACTGATCATAATTGTAGTTAAATGTTAATAAAAATTATGTACCTTTGTTGCAATTTGTAATTGTAGTGAACATAAACAAGGTCATTAAGCCTTTGATGCTCCAACCTATTTCTTTTCTTAGAATGGATGTGTTCAAATACACTCTAATTTCGTTCGCAACCGGAAGAACTGCATGTTTGGCTTAAGACACGAATGACTAATTTTTGTAAGTTTGGCGTGCTACTTCCATAGTACAACCACCACTCATCTGCATTTAATAATGTTATGCATCACAGTCAGATGTTAACCACAAAAGTGAAGTATATAACTTGAATTAAAATACTAAATATTTTAAATACCGGGAAGCATTCTCTCTCGATCGCTTATAGCAGTTACTCGCCCAAAGTCTCCTTCTGCATTTTTGAACAATTTCATCTCATTTGTCAAGTTACTACTCTAACTGGGATTTCCATAAGCATATCTCTCAATTACATCCAAGAGCCTTGAAATCGTTTGTCGATGATTTGCCATCTCATCCGACTTATATTGATTACTTGGGTTCAACCAATAACCAGCAACATGAAGATTTTTATGAAGTTGACGATCCCAATGACTATCAATGATTTTCAAGTAAACATCTACACTTTTTTTCTTTCTCTGAAATCTTTCAGTAACTCTTCCCTTGCTTTATGCATAGCCATATACAAGTAGCCCATTGAAGGCCTATCATCACTATCAACAAGGCGTAGCATGCGTACAAGAGGCTCTGTGAGTTGGACAATAATAGCACATTTTTTTCCAAAAACTAGAAACACTGTCAACGAATTTCTTCCCTTGCTATCCTTTGCATGCTGACATAGTCCATTCCCTTGATACCACCATAGCTCGTAAGGCATCCTTTTGAGCTATAATACTTTGCAATGCCATGAAATTGGTTGCAAACCGTGTAGGAGCATNGTTGATCCCAATTCATTACTGCTTCAACCTTAGCTAGATCCACTGTCACTCATTCTTCAGATACTACATACCCAAGAAATTTGACTTCATTCATCTAGAACTCACACTCATAGTTTTAAAACCTGACCCAGACACCAACCCGGTGAAGGGACCGGGTTAATGGGTCACTGGTTCAACCGTTGAGTCACTGGTCGGNTGGTTTACCTTATCCAACTTGCCAATGTCTTGCAGCATCAAATTCAAACAATGAGCTGCACATGGTGACCAAAATATTATGCAAAACTCCTGCTCCAATAACCTCCCAGNAAATAATTATAAATAATAATAAATAGACTAAAAAATCACAATAATTATAAAAATAACATCAAATATATAAAGTTAAGTAGAGAAAAATCATCAAACATGTATCCAATTTCAATGTATTCAATTTTCAATATAACTTGTAAAGTTAAGTAGAGAAAAATACCTCTATTGAAGTTCAAAGCTTCAAGTTTAAGTTCAACTCTTTGACAATGTATCAATCTAAACATAATCCATGTAATTTGATTTTGCACTCTTCAAAGTTCAAACTTCATACTCAAACTGTAGTAAGCAAGCTACAAGACACATGAAAACAAAACAAAACACATGAGCAATGGTCATAATGATTAATAAAAATCCCAAATGAAAAGTACAACTCAATTATATATAATGATTAATAAAAATCCCAAACAAGCCACAAGTTCAATATCATAATTCATAATGTTCTTAAATTAATAAACAATCCACAAGTTCACAATCTTAAATAAACATAAAACACACAAATGAAAAGTACAATACCACAATGACACAATCCATAAGTTACAAGTACAAAATCCCAAATATGAAATAACAATGTTCACAAAAGTAGAAGCCCGTCATAAAAATAATGTAATAGACATATCTATTCATTCTCATTTTCCCAACAAGCACTCCTACTCCACGAACTCCAATCTCTGCCAAACTTAGGAGGATTCTCAACTCCAGAACAATTGAAATTTTCAGTATTACTTGTAGTTGCATTGCCAACACCTCCCTCATTACACTCCTCTTTTCGAGAGTCCACAAGATCATGATCGTCATCATCCAACTCAAAAACCAAAGTTTCATCTACATTATATCCAAACAAACATTATTTATTGACTAATCAAAAACTAATTTGAAATAAATAATTGTGAAGGAATAAATTGCCATTATTCGGGTTTGTTTGGATATTGCACGCAACTAGTTCACGACGAAAAGTTTCTAATTCATCCACTGTTAAAGTTGGAGGCTCATCCTCTAAAATCCATGAGGCATTATTTGTGAAATCTTCAAAGTCAATAGGATCATAATTTCTACCCCTCAAGTAATTCCTACACACCATCATTTACAAGGTGAAAATACACAAGTAAATAAACTGATCATAATTGTAGTTAAATGTTAATAAAAATTATGTACCTTTGTTGCAATTTGTAATTGTAGTGAACATAAACAAGGTCATTAAGCCTTTGATGCTCCAACCTATTTCTTTTCTTAGAATGGATGTGTTCAAATACACTCTAATTTCGTTCGCAACCGGAAGAACTGCATGTTTGGCTTAAGACACGAATGACTAATTTTTGTAAGTTTGGCGTGCTACTTCCATAGTACAACCACCACTCATCTGCATTTAATAATGTAATGCATCACAGTCAGATGTTAACCACAAAAGTGAAGTATATAACTTGAATTAAAATACTAAATATTTTAAATACCGGGAAGCATTCTCTCTCGATCGCTTATAGCAGTTACTCGCCCAAAGTCTCCTTCTGCATTTTTGAACAATTTCATCTCATTTGTCAAGTTACTACTCTAACTGGGATTTCCATAAGCATATCTCTCAATTACATCCAAGAGCCCTGAAATCGTTTGTCGATGATTTGTTATCTCATCCGACTTATATTGATTACTTGGGTTCAACCAATAACCAGCAACATGAAGATTTTTATGAAGTTGACGATCCCAACGACTATCAATGATTTTCAAGTAAACATCTACACTTTTTTTCTTTCTCTGAAATCTTTTCAGTAACTCTTCCCTTGCTTTATGCATAGCCATATACAAGTAGCCCATTGAAGGCCTATCATCACTATCAACAAGGCATAGCATGCGTACAAGAGGCTCTGTGAGTTGGACAATAATAGCACATTTTTTTCCAAAAACTAGAATCCAACACACTGTCAACGAATTTCTTCCCTTGCTATCCTTTGCATGCTAACATAGTCCATTCCCTTGATACCACCATAGCTCGTAAGGCATCCTTTTGAGCTATAATACTTTGCAATGCCACGAAATTGGTTGCAAACCGTGTAGGAGCAGGACAAAGTATTTCCTTTCCACCAGTGTGTTTCCTCATCAAATGTAATGGAAAACAATGATTATATACATATTTTGTAATCTTTGAAGCCTGGGAGACAACATGGTTTACCTTATCCAACTTGCCAATGTCTTGCAGCATCAAATTCAAACAATGAGCTGCATATGGTGACCAAAATATTATGCAAAACTCCTGCTCCAATAACCTCCCAGCAGCAACATAATTGGCAATGTTGTCGGTCACTATGTGCACCACATTTTCTACACCAACTTGTAACACAACTTCCTTAAATAACTTATATAGCATATCCGCTGTCTTTGAAGCATCATAAGCATCAACAGACTTTAAAAATATTGTACCTCTAGGACAATAAATCAGGAAATTAATCAATGTTCTCCTACATTGATCTGTCCACCCATAAGCCATGATAGTACAACTAGTTTCTTTGCATGTGATTTGAAAACTATAGACAAAATTTTTCACTTTTTAAACATTCTTGTTCAACAAATAACCACGCAAGTCATGAAGGTTAGAGCTCTTATAACCACCACCAAAACTAGTAATTGCATCTATCATAGGCTGATAATACATGGAATGCACGACATTAAAGGGAATGCAAGCATCCATTATCCATTTAGAAATCGCAAGATCACACCTCTCTTTTGCCTCCTTACTTTGCAAAACACTTTTGATAGTAGGTTGAGAACCGAGGGTAGTCCTTGGTACAAAGTAAGAGCTAATTATTTTACCTTTTCTTGCTACATCCTTGTTATATATTGATTTACCATGACCTCCACCAATGGAAATGCCTTTTGCTTTATAAGAGGATGAAATTTCTTGAACATCATCATTTTCTTGCATATATTCCTGCTCTTCATAATTTCAAAACTCTGGTCCATATGAATTCATTTCATCATAATATTGTTGTGTCTTTTTTTTCTTGGTCACAGTACTTTCTAGAACCAATCTCATCTCATAACTAACATTGGGAGGGCATGTAGTACATTGTTCTACTTCTCCTTTAATCCCCACCAAATGTTACTTGAATCTATTGATACCATCTCCCTTAATTACCTTGTGGCAATACATACAAATTAAATTCTTTCCTCTTTTTGAAGACACAGAGTCTTCCCAACAATGTGCCCATGCAAGGTCTGTCTTTCCTCTTATTGCAACTTTTGTAGAAGAAGAATTTGGTGTAGTGCTAGTTGGTGTAAAGCTAGTTGGTGTTGATTGAGATTCAATTGGTGTTCCGGATGAAGACATTCTGAATCTTTGATATGACATCGAAAACCAAAAAGCCACAACTCACAAGTAATTAAACCCCACAACACAACACACTAACTTTAAACTTTAAATTATAAACTAACAGTCTAAGATACACAAAAAATAGATTAGATTTAATACCAATATGAATTTGAGTAGTGTGATACCAATAATAGCATAAACTAAGTAATTTAAGACCAAATTGAAAGTGTATATCTATGGCAACTAGCAAAAAAAGAAAAGAAAAGAAAACATTTAGCAAAATTTGATCTTAGATCAAGCAAACACATCTCAAACTACTGCCCATCTGTCCTTGGAGGCATGCCTATTTCACTTGTTTAAAATGGTTGTCTCTAATTCTCATGTGTCATTTAGGTTTACTGCCTTTGGTGCTGCTAGATTTGGCCGAAGCTCATAGTTATATCCCTTGATCTTCTTATATCAAAATTAGTGTACTAATTTTTTTATTGGGTTAAATACTTATAATTAGTATTAGATCATGATTTGCGAAAGAGAGCAATGGAAAACAGGACAAGTTACATTTATTGATGTTAATTTTGGAATTTCATGAATCTTTGTCTTGTAAACCCTATGTGAAACAATATGGGATAATATATCTCTAATAAAATACAAATTGAAGAAAATTAAGACCAAATTCAAGCACTTTGTGATGATCAAACACACAATCAGATTCACAAAGCAAATATTCAAAGAGTATAAAAATCGCATGCAAAGAAGTCAAAGGACTTACAGTTAATGAAGTCACTAGACTGGAGAGAGAGAGAGGGGGGGGGACTGGATGCTGATCGCTGCTAATGGTGGTCAGTCGTTGTTGATCTCTGCTCTGGAGGAGGTGAGGTGGTGGTCAGTCACTGTTGCTCTGGAGCCTGGAGGCAATGTGGTGGTCAGTCGGTTGGTGGTGGAGGCAAGGTGCTGTGCGACTCTAGACTCTGGAGTCTAGAATTGGAGTGGATCGATTTAAATTAGGGCAACAAAGTAACAAACAAAAGAAAGGAGAAAAAAAAAACAAAAAGGCCCAAAAAGGATCTCAGATAGTCAGATTTATAGAATGAACTTAAACCGTCCTGTTCTCATGGTTCACCGATTTTTGACCAGTTCAACGGGTTTATGCCGGGTTCTGTACACAAACGATTTTTTAATAAAATTGGCCTGGTTAGGGGATCGGTTCATCGGGTTGACCGGGCCGGGCCTGGCCGGGTTTTAAAACACTGCTCACACTTACTTTTCTTGGTATACAACTTGTGCTCCCTTAGTGTTAGTAATACTTGACGAAGATGTTGTATATGCTCCTCATGTGAATTTGAATAAATGAGAATATCGTCTATGAAGACGATTACAAACTGATCAAGCTAGAGCTTGAATACCCGATGCATCATGTCCACGAAAGCTGCAGGTGCATTTGTAAGTCCAAAGGGCATCACCAAGAATTCAAAATGTCCATATCAAGTACAAAAAAAATGTTATGGGGATATCTTTCTCTCTGATTCTCAATTGATGGTATCCAGTTTGAAGATCAATTTTAGAATAGTAACGGGATCCTTTGAGTTGATCAAATAGGTCATCAATACGTGGTAGAGGATTCTTGTTCTTTATTGTCACCCAATTCTGCTTCCGATAGTCAATATAGAGTCTCAGTGTGTTATCCTTCTTTTTCACAAAGAGTATAGGAGCACCCCATTGCGACATGCTTGGTCGAATAAATCCAATAGAAAGAAGCTCATCCAACGATTTTCTTAATTCCTTCAACTCTAAAGGCGTCATATGGTAAGGGGTAATAGATATTGGTTCCGTACCAGGGTATACCTCAATAATAAATTCTATCTCTATTTGTAGGGTTAGCCCAAGTAATTCCTTAGAAAATACTTTAGGAAAGTCACACACTACTAAGATGATATCAATTGTGGTCTTACCCAATTATTCCCCAATTAAGTTGGCAAGGAACTCCAAATTACTTTTGTTCCTTGTAGGGAACGGATATGAATAGTGACGTTCGCCTACGAATTCGAACTCTACATCTCTCGAGGTATAAAATTTGATTTTCTTAATATGAAAATCCATGATGGCATGATAGGAAGATAATAGGTCCATTCCGAAAATTATGTCATATCCAATTATTTCTAAGTCAACTAAGTCCACAATCAACTTGCGCTCTTCAATTCGGATCACACAATTTTTGCATACCTTAGTCGTTTTCAAGCAATCCCCTATAGGTAAGTTTATACATAATGTGCTACCCAAAGATTCGAATTCTAAGCCTAATACAACAACATATGAAGTGCGAATAAAAGAATGGGTTGCCCCCAGATCAAATAAAATACGTGCCTAAGAATTATAAATAAGAATGATACCTTCAATCATTTCGTTAGAGGCATTGTTATCTGGTATAGTCATTGCATAAATTTGAGGTTGGCCTTCAGTAACTACTGTTCTACTTCTTGACTTTTTCTGCTGTACCTGATTTGGAAATGATTGCAAAGGTCCTACTTGAGTTGTTGGTCCTACTGCCTGAGTAGGGTAAGGGCATAGTTGTGGACTGGATGGATTGAATGGTTGATAAGAGCCTTGATTGGCTGACCCTTGAGAAGACGTGAAGGAACACTGATTTTTATAATGCTCTGTTTGCCCACACCCAAAATATCGTTTTGTATCATTAGATGTTTTGTTCCAATTTCTAGAATTTTGTCCCTGATTTGCCCTTTTCTTTCCATTGGTACCTTGCTCTGGCCGTTGATATGGGGCCATTCTTTGGTGATTACCAGCCACCATTTCTAGTCTGACTTTCTCTACCTTACCAACGACTTCTAATATTTTGGGTATCTTCCAGGTCTCTTTTTACTAACATAGCTCTTTCCACTAGTTTCTTATAGTTCCTCAGTCGATGAGCTATGAGGTGCCCTCGGATAGAAGGCTTAAGACCTTGTTCAAATTGGTTAGCCTTCTTTGCATCAGTAGAAACTAATTCCGTGGCAAAACGAGAGAGTTCAACAAATTTGGACTCATATTGTGTGACTATCAGGTTGTGTTGTTACAACTCCAGGAAGTCAGAGAATATTTTATCCCTTACAAACTCTAGAAAATATTTATTATTGAACACTCTTTCGAATGTGGTCCACGTCATTTGGTCTACGTCCCTCATTCTTTTGACTGTATACCACCTGTGGTCAGCTTCACCCTAAAAAAGATAAGAGGCCAAGATAACTCGTAACTCTATGACAATATTCATGCCATCTATTACCTTTTTTACTTGTCAAAGCCACCTCTTTACATCAAGTGACTCTGCACTTCCTTGCAAGGTAGGGGGATATTGCCGTAGAAATTTTTTGAGTATCATCATTCTTCGCGTTTTGGCCACATTTGCTTGTTCTTGAACTGTCGATTGTGTTACCGTAGTGTGGTTATTATTTCCCACCTATTGTCGTACCAAAATGGTCAGTTCTCTCAGGTACTAGTAAATGCCACTCACGATGTCCTGTGGTGCCAGATGGGACTAGTCATTGACGGACGTCTCTGGTTGGTCATGAGATGTGTTTTTCTCCATCGTATAACACATTGTTTATGATATTATGACTGCATTTAAAAACTACTACCACATTCAAAAGTCAAAAACAACTCTAATTCCACATAATTAGTAACTAAAATACATTTTGTTTTCCTATCCTAGATGTCATTTATTTTATACATGGAAAACAAAAGTCTAGGATAATCACTTCTAAGTCATGCATTTATATATATACACTATTTATAGACAAAATTTCCTAGAATAGTGAGACCGATAGTTCATTTAGAGATCAAGAAGTTTCATGTCTCTCCCCCTGGAGACACATTCGCAAAACTTGAAGAAGTTGCATGATGGTTTGCTTAGGGTGGTGCAATTGCGGGGGCTACATTGGGTTCATTAGGTTGTGGGTCAAATCCTTCATTATTATTCAGGTCAAGGGATTCTACTGGCTGCCTCATATCAGCCCCCACAGGTGGTCACTGAATATCTTGTACTGGTAATCCATTCAGAATTTCTTGGTACAAGTTGTGGTTCTTTTCAATACTTAGCGCTTGGTGGACCACCCTAAGTTGTGAGGTCAACCCATGGTGTATCAATCTTTTCTGCTCCGCAATCGGCATAAATGGCCAATTATTGGATACATCTTGGATCTCTCGGACTATCATATTATATGTTTCTACATGACCCTATGACTTCAGTATTCATTAGTTGCCTTGGAGCCTATGTTACCATGTGCCATGTAGAAGTCATCCCACGATGTCATACCTATGGCCTTTAAAAGGTTAGCTTTATAGATATAGAAAAAAATTGTCCATAATAGATAACAAAGCATGTTCAATACTAGTAAATTAACGCAAACTATTTTTTCTGACTAATATATTTTCTATAATTTCCATGTAAGTCTTAATTCCTAGGCTCTGATACCATTCTATCACGTCCCAATTTTTTTTCTTTTTTAAATAACCAGGTGTGATTAAGGAATAAAACTGCATATAACTCATAATAACATTCCTTCTATTATTATTAACATATTCAGCGTATACTTACATACATATAACATAATTCCCACTTGATTAGCTAAAATATTCTTGACACAACATAAAGAGAAATAATAGTAACAGTCTCTATCCACCGTCTCCTAGCTTATTCTCATGTCTTGCTTCATATTTCTGAAAAATGTTAGATAGAAATGAGCTCACTAGTTCAGTAGGATAACGTTTATCAATGACTATCATGATTTTAAAGCAGTACATAATATAATGAGTAATGTTATATGGTCTTAAAAACTAGACTTAAAAATTAGACTTGATAATCTCAACTATTGAATAGGTAGTAGGTCCCAATAAATGATGGGAACCACAATAAAATCAATGGTTCTAATTATCAAGTCTAGTTTTTAAGTCTACTTTTTCAGTCCATGTAGCATTGCTCTAATATAATTGAATAACAAGTAAATGCAGGAATATGTCAAATTAATTAAATAAAAAAAATGTAGCACATATCGATCATATCAATTCGTCAATTTTTTGGTCCACGCATGAACCGTCTCTAGAGAAAACTTCGGGGTTTTGCACCCCAGGAAACTCAATGCACTTCTTGTTTTTTTGGGAACACCAATATCTGGAATTTTGTGGTGCCACACAGGCTACCAACGACAACCAATATTACTAACCAGTGAACACAAGGACTAGTAAGAATTTTGTGAATCTNTTGGGAACACCAATATCTGGAATTTTGTGGTGCCACACAGGCTACCAACGACAACCAATATTACTAACCAGTGAACACAAGGACTAGTAAGAATTTTGTGAATCTTTGCAAGGACCACGTGTCTACTAACCCTCTAACATCGATAATGTGTATCCATGATAATTTCATCAAAATTATAAAGTAGAGTTATATCGTATTCAGACCCAACAAGAAGTAGAAAATCAAATACTAATAAATAATAAAAAAAAATATTTTACATGCAACCTGGTTTCACAAGATAGTTAGGATCTCAATAAAAATAAAAAATAACATGTGCATGATCACGATTTATTTATAAAACTCAAGTTCAACCACATGATTAAAGCGATAATATTACATTATATAATTAAAATAAATTTCATATGAAATCCCCAAACATGCATGAGATGCATTAATGACAATAAAAGATAAAGGAAACCCTACCTTTTATGTAACCTTAACTCGACACCATGTACTATGACAAAGTAATCGAAATAATATTTTAGAATAAAAATAAGTAATAAGGAATTAGTTAAACTAAAATAATTTTTGGAATAACTAACAAAAAATAATATTACTTAAATTTGATCAAAAAATCTTTAACGAAGATCAAATTTAAGTGATTTGAACCTATAAAATTACTAGATAATAACTCAAAAATCTTACCCAAAATTTTGATCGTAGAAATGAACTCTTAGGTCAACAAAATTTTGACCTTTTTATTTCTTTTCTTTCCCTTCCTATCCCTCTCTCTCATTTTCTTCTCTTTGCTGCGTTGTTCGAATGGCCAAAGGCTGGCTATTTAAAGCCAAAATCTTGGCCTCCAACGTCATGGATGATGTCTCTCAATTACATCATNAGTCTCTATCCACCGTCTCCTAGCTTATTCTCATGTCTTGCTTCATATTTCTGAAAAATGTTAGATAGGGATGAGCTCACTAGTTCAGTAGGATAACGTTTATCAATGACTATCATGGTTTTAAAGCAGTACATAATATAATGAGTAATGTTATATGGTCTTAAAAACTAGACTTAAAAATTAGACTTGATAATCTCAACTATTGAATAGGTAGTAGGTCCCAATAAATGATGGGAACCACAGTGAAATCAATGGTTCTAATTATCAAGTCTAGTTTTTAAGTCTACTTTTTCAGTCCATGTAGCATTGCTCTAATATAATTGAATAACAAGTAAATGCAGGAATATGTCAAATTAATTAAATAAAAAAAATGTAGCACATATCAATTCGTCAATTTTTTGGTCCACACATGAACCGTCTCTAGAGAAAACTTCGGGGTTTTGCACCCCAGGAAACTCAATGCACTTCTTGCTTTTTTGGGAACACCAATATCTGGAATTTTGTGGTGCCACATAGGCTACCAACGACAACCAATATTACTAACCAGTGAACACAAGGACTAGTAAGAATTTTGTGAATTCTTGCAAGGACCACGTGTCTACTAACCCTCTAACATCGATAATGTGTATCCATGATAATTTCATCAAAATTATAAAGTAGAGTTATATCATATTCAGACCCAACAACAAGTAGAAAATCAAATACTAATAAATAATAAAAAAAATATTTTACATGCAACCTGGTTTCACAAGATAGTTAGGATCTCAATAAAAATAAAAAATAAAAAATAACATGTGCATGATCACGATTTATTTATAAAATTCAAGTTCAACCCCATGATTAAAGCGATAATATTACATTATATAATTAAAATAAATTTCATATGAAATCCTCAAACATGCATGAGATGCATTAATGACAATAAAAGATAAAGGAAACCCTACCTTTTATGTAACCTTAACTCGACACCATGTACTATGACAAAGTAATCGAAATAATATTTTAGAATAAAAATAAGTAATAAGGAATTAGTTAAACTAAAATAATTTTTGGAATAACTAACAAAAAATAATATTACTTAAATTTGATCAAAAAATCTTTAACGAAGATCAAATTTAAGTGATTTGAACCTATAAAATTACTAGATAATAACTCAAAAATCTTACCCAAAATTTTGATCGTAGAAATGAACTCTTAGGCCAACAAAATTTTGACCTTTTTATTTCTTTTCTTTCCCGTCCTATCCCTCTCTCTCATTTTCTTCTCTTTGCTGCGTTGTTCGAATGGCCAAAGGCAGGCTATTTAAAGCCAAAATCTTGGCCTCCAACGTCATGGGTGATGTCTCTCAATTACATCACATGGACAGTTGTCCATTTGTTTGCCATATGTTTTGGTTTTTTTTTCCTTCTTGCACGTTTTTAATTTAGCAACCCATGTGATAGGACACTTGTCCTCTAGATGTAACACCCACATATATATACTTATAGATATATCCATCCATTATACTATTACAAAAATTGACCTAAATCATAGTCATTTGACTCGTTTTTACGTGAAGAGTCTATATTTGAGGTCCATATGTTCGTTTAATTAATTAATTTATCTATCATTATTATTATTATATATATGTATATTTATAACACTTAATTATATAAAATTATAATTGATGACCTAATTGACGTGTTAGTAATTAATAATATATTATTTTATAAGAGTCGTCACAATGGTAATGCAGAATATATTTATATTACAAGTATTAATTCTAGCCAGAAATTGATATTAGAGAAACTTTTCACTTTCTCTTCTGGGTTGTATCATATGACCATAAGAATGATTGAATCAAATACTGTGATGAGCCCAAAGCTCACTAATCCAAAAATTTTTATACTTTGGTATGACTGACTTGGTCACCTAAAGCATCCATTAAAAAATCAAAAGATTCTTTTACCTAGTGATTGTCCATGTACTGTATGCTTACAAGGTAAATTGATTATTAGAACATCTCCTATACAGGTCAATATTGAATCCCCAATTTTTTTTCAACGAATTCAAGGGGATATATATAGACCTATTCATTTATCATGTGGACCATTTCGTTATTTTATGGTCTTGATAGATGCATCAACGAGTTGGTCATATGTCTCTTTATTATCTACTCGAAAGGTTGCTTTTGCTCGTTTCCTTGCCCAAAAATCCGATTGTGGGTACAATTCCCAGAGTATCACATCAAAACAATTTGTCTTGATAATGTTAGTGAATTTAAATCCCAAACAATTGACAATTATTGTATGTCTGTCGAGATTGATTTTGAGCATCCAGTTGCTCACACTCATATCCAAAATAGTCTAACTGAGCCTTTTATCAAAAGACTTCAATTGATGGCATGACCTTTACTTATGAGGACAAAGTTACCTATTTCTATTTGGGGACATGTCATTCTACATGTAGCCACCTTAGTTAATATTCAACCAAGTGCCTACCATCAATATTCACTTTCCCAACTTGTATTTGTCAACCCCTAAATATTTCTCTTCTATGAACTTTTGGTTGTGTTGTACATGTCCTAATTGCACCCCCACAATGTACTAAAATGGGTCCTTAACGCCGATTGGGAATATACATTGGGTATGATTCACCTTCAATCATAAAGGTACCTTGAACCTTTGTTAGGTTATTTTTTTACTGCAAGATTTGCGGATTGTCATTTTAATGAGACACATTTCCTTTCATTAGGGGGACAAAATTCGCCACCTAAAGTTCGGCATGAATTCTTTTGGAAAGTGCAATCTATGTCCCATTTTGATCCATGTACTTTTCAATGTGAAACTGAAGTACAAAGAATTATACATCTCAAAAAATTGATAATCAGTTATCTGATGCATTTACTGATGCAACAAAAGTAACCAAATCATATATACCTACTGTATATACTCCGACAAAGATTGATATTCCAAGAGGAAAACCTGTGGCAGCAAATGAATCGACAATTGCACTCTTGAAGCGTGGATGACCCATAGCTTTGAAAGATTTAGCTCTCTAGAAGTGGAGAACAAAAAGCCAATTATATACAACTCCTGAAAAAAGTTGTTGAAAACCATAATGCACTCACATTATCTCAAATAATACATTCGAAAGACAAAAAAGTCCTTAAAAAGGCACACACTCATGAAGAGAAACATACACCTGAAGAGATATAGACTCCTAAAGAGATGCATATATTTGCCTATAAAGAAAGTTCTATTAATTATGCATGCACAAGAGAAATGTGGGATTGTAGGAAAATGGTTATAAATGATATATTCTCTTTTTTAGTGGTTACTGAAATCTTAAATGATGATAATCTTGAACCACGCTTATAGATGAATATCAGTCTAGACATGATTGGTCAATTGGAAAGAAGCAATCCAAACAGAATTAAATTCTCTAGAAAAACGTGGAGTGTTTGGACTTGTAGTCCTAACATAAGATGGCATAAAACTAGTTGGTTATAAATGAGTATTCATTAGAAAATGAAATGATAAAAAGGAGATTACTAGATATAAAGCACATTTAGTGGCACAAAGGTGGTTCCTGCAGAGACCCGGGATTGATTTTGATGTAACATATTCACCGGTAATCGATGCCATTATATTTCAGTACTTAATTAGTTTGGTAGTCTCAGAATGACTTGAAAAACCACAAAGTATGTACTCAAACAAATTGAGACGATCTTTGTATGGATTAAAGCAATCTGGCAGAATGTGGTATCGTCATCTCAATGAATATTTGGTAAAAGAAGGGTATGTTAACAATCTCATATGCCTGTGTGTATTTATAAAAAGATCAAATTCTGGATTTGCTAATATTGCCATGTATATTGATGATATGAATCTGATTGGAACTCCTGAAGAGTTAGCAAAAATGGTTGAATATTTAAAAATATAATTTGAGATGAAAGATCTCGAGAAAATAAAATATTATCTTGGTCTGCAGATCGAGCAGACATCCAACGAAATCCTTATCCATTAAACAACTTATATCAAAAAGGTCTTGAACAATTTAACATGGATAAGGCATATCTTTTAAGTACTCAAATGGTCGATAGATCATTTGATGTCAAAAAGGATCCTTATCATCCTAAAGAAGGTGATGAAATGCTACTTGGTCCAAACGTACCATACCTAAGTGTAATATGTGCTTTATTATATTTTGCACAATGTATTAGACCTGATATAGCATTTATAGTTAATCTATTGACAAGATTTAGTTTTACGCCAACTTGACAACATTAGAATGACATTAAACATATTTTACATTATCTCTATGAAATTATAGATTTGGGCTTGTTATATTCAAACCAATCAGTCAATGATCCAAATGTTATGCAGATTCTGGATATCTCTTTGATCCCCATAAGGTTCACAAACCGGGTATGTATTCAAATGTGGTGATACAACAATTTCATGACAATCTACAAAACAAAATTTGATTGTTACATCCTCTAATCATTCTAAAATAGCACTCCATGAAGCAAGTTGTGAATGTGCATGACTGAGATCTGTAATCCATCACATTCGAAGTACATTTGGACTCCCTTCAATTACAGATTCTCTAACAACGATGTATGAAGATAATGCTACTTGTATTGTACAAATCAATGGAGGATTTATTAAAGGTGACATAACCAAGCATATATCACCAAAACTCTCCTATTCTCATTAACTCCAGCAGAGTCATAAAATTGAAGTAAAACAGATACGATCGAGTGATAATCTTGTAGATCTATTCACTGAAGCTTTACCCTCTTCAACATTCAAACAGTTAATATATGGTGTCGGAATGCACTGGATTTGTGATCAGCTTAATTGATTTTCTTATCAAGGGAAGAATCTCATCAAGGGGAGCATTCATTTGTACTTTGTACTCTTTTTTCTTCTTCCAAATTTTATCTCACTGGTTTTTATTGGCAATATTTTAATGAGACAACATTCGTGCATTTAACACAATTTGTTTTAAGGATAATGGTCATCCAAAGGGGAGTATTGTAATTATCACACTTAGAAAAGAGTTGGTTTACCATCCCTCTTAATTCTGTTGTCCCCTAAAGCCTTCATTCTTTGCCTATAAAAGACATCTGTTCTCCAGTTGATATATGTATTGAAAAGGTAGTGAATAAAATGAGAAAGAAAAGTGTAATTCTGAAGATCAAAACATTGATATATTGAGTTCCTGAAGAACTTATTTTAAATATATTTTGTGTATTACTCTCTTATATGTTGTTAATATCTTGTCTATTTTTCAACAATTATTTCATATAATGTATTTATGTTTGGGGATGGAGTGTTCCCTTTTTATTCTTCAAGGACAATAGGTGATCACAATCATTTTCTAATGCTTCTCAAGTGACAGATTGACATAGTATAACTGTTACATTACATATTTTCTCCTCCTCTTTAAGGTATAGATAGTATGCACTCTTGGAAACACCATCGTAATTAAAAGCAAGCTTGTCTCTCCTACAACACTTCTGCAAAGGGCTATTATGCAATACATCAGTGACATGTTTTTTCTACTTGCAAGACCCAAGGAACTCTAGTTTTGTTAATTTTTGTTATCATCTCATGGTCATTTTTGAACTCTATAACTTTTTCATTATAGATTTTACTATATTTTTATAATTTGTCGTTATTTTCTAATGATACATGGAAAGGATTTTAACTAAGTACGAGCTTGGGAAAGGAGGTTTGATAAGGAGTCCGGGGCTCAGAGGCGTAGACCTTGAGCTCCCTTCGGATAAAAGAGTAAAGAAGATGAGAAAGGAACAACTGGCTAACAGGAGGCATCTCCAAAACAACTGAAGGCAATAATTAATGCACAAAACTCTCAATCATCCAAGATCCTCTCCCAATATACTTAGATCCAAGCTGACCAGTGTAGTTTATACGTTCTGCTCATTCCATTTAATTAAACATCATCGAACACCATCATTTTCCAAATGCAATTTAAACCCATGATTTTTAATGTGAAAATGTTGAAAACCAATAACTTTTAATGTAAAACTATGTTTACATAAACGTCGTGGTATGCAATGGTTTAAAGCAAGCTTTCAAATGATAAATTAAGAAATAAATTAAACTTGTTAAAAATGAATTAAATTAAAAAATAACAATAATGTGATAATTGATTCATGCTTCAGAATTTGACAACTTTCATTGTCAATAGTTAAATGGTGTGTTGTATTATATTTGTGTTAGTGTTTGGTAGAATGGAGTGATGTATTATGTTTTACGATAAATTGTGAGTATATACGTTTTAAACTACTTAATTGTGAGAAAATACTTTAACTAAAATTTTTTGTAGATAAAAGTATCTTTGACTTGAAATGTATTGTAGTTAGGTATTCATTGATTCTTTATTTGAAAGCCTATTAGTTTGGCAGTCTCATTTTTTATGAGATTTGATTTATTATATTAATGGTTTCAAATTTTAAGGGATTGAACATATACTATACCACATGGAATATACCTTAATGTCTTGGCCCAGATTTTAAAATTTATTTTTTTATCTTATTTTTTAATATTAAACGACTTTAATTGTTCTCAAATCTAATGTCACTTTGTAATGTAACATTTTTATTCATTAAAAATAATATATATGGATGTCACATTATATGATGTATACTATTTAGATTGTGTATGAATTAGTATATGTAATTTTACAACTTTTTTGTCAGTGATTAAAATATTAATGAAGGTGTTACACTATCATGTATTACTGTAATGTCACATTATCGACAATTTGAATTAGAACAGAAAGAATATCAGTCTTCGATGGTGCTTCAATATTTGTGTTTTTTTTTGGTGGACTATTAAAGGGTTTTGTAGTAGATTTTTTTTAAAAAAAAAATTTGAAAATCCATATTTTGAGGGATATGACAATTGTCGAATTTAATGAGATTGTTGAATGATTTATGACAGTTTTCTTATCCTTTGCATCAGATAATTGTTATCTTATGAACATTTATGTCATATATAAAAAAAGTATTTTTATACAAAATATTTTGTACTATATACTTTTCCACAATTAAGTGATAAATTTAGTACCAACTCACAAAAAATCCTATGTTTTAAAAGCTGTCTATAATGTGTTTGTAGGGCCGACCCAACAATGTGGAAAATAAAGCTGGGCTTGAGGCTCCTAATTTTTAAAAGGTCCCACAATTTTAAATACATTACTAGNGAAAGGAACAACTGGCTAACAGGAGGCATCTCCAAAACAACTGAAGGCAATAATTAAGGCACAAAACTCTCAATCATCCAAGATCCTCTCCCAATATACTTAGATCCAGGCTGACTAGTGTAGTTTATACGTTCTGCTCATTCCATTTAATTAAACATCATCGNATTTTAAATCCTTTAAAATATCCCCAAAAATTTAAGTCCAATCATTGTCTTTTGCAATAATTTTTTACGAATCAAAAGTTAAATCAATTCATATTTACCTCACCCATTCTCTCTCTCTCTCTCTCTCCAGTAAAAAAAAATAAAACATAAATAAAAAGTTGAAATTAAACACTAGTAAATAACAATAACAAAAATTAAAATCTCTTTCTCGGCAACACTAGTACATCTTTCGTCTATCTCTCTTTCACATAAAAAATTTAAAATAAATTAATTTTTTGAGAAAATTGATACTAAAAAATATCTCATTTAATATTTCTACTTTAGACCTCAAATTACATTGAGCCGCTGGTATGTTTTTTTGATGTCTAACCTTAATGGACTATACACACTATTTTAGGAGGTTCTTATTAGCAGAATTNTGTAGTTTATACGTTCTGCTCATTCCATTTAATTAAACATCATCGAACACCATCATTTTCCAAATGCAATTTAAACCCATGATTTTTAATGTGAAAATGTTGAAAACCAATAACTTTTAATGTAAAACTATGTTTACATAAACGTCGTGGTATGCAATGGTTTAAAGCAAGCTTTCAAATGATAAATTAAGAAATAAATTAAACTTGTTAAAAATGAATTAAATTAAAAAATAACAATAATGTGATAATTGATTCATGCTTCAGAATTTGACAACTTTCATTGTCAATAGTTAAATGGTGTGTTGTATTATATTTGTGTTAGTGTTTGGTAGAATGGAGTGATGTATTATGTTTTACGATAAATTGTGAGTATATACGTTTTAAACTACTTAATTGTGAGAAAATACTTTAACTAAAATTTTTTGTAGATAAAAGTATCTTTGACTTGAAATGTATTGTAGTTAGGTATTCATTGATTCTTTATTTGAAAGCCTATTAGTTTGGCAGTCTCATTTTTTATGAGATTTGATTTATTATATTAATGGTTTCAAATTTTAAGGGATTGAACATATACTATACCACATGGAATATACCTTAATGTCTTGGCCCAGATTTTAAAATTTATTTTTTTATCTTATTTTTTAATATTAAACGACTTTAATTGTTCTCAAATCTAATGTCACTTTGTAATGTAACATTTTTATTCATTAAAAATAATATATATGGATGTCACATTATATGATGTATACTATTTAGATTGTGTATGAATTAGTATATGTAATTTTACAACTTTTTTGTCAGTGATTAAAATATTAATGAAGGTGTTACACTATCATATATTACTGTAATGTCACATTATCGACAATTTGAATTAGAATAGAAAGAAGATCAGTCTTCGATGGTTTTTCAATATTTGTGTTTTTTTTTTGGTGGACTATTAAAGGGTTTTGTAGTAGATTTTTTTTTAAAAAAAATTTGAAAATCCATATTTTGAGGGATATGGTAGTTGTCGAATTTAATGAGATTGTTGCATGATTTATGACAGTTTTCTTATCCTTTGCGTCAGGTAATTGTTATCTTGTGAACATTTATGTCATATATAAAAAAAGTATTTTTATACAAAATATTTTGTACTATATACTTTTCCACAATTAAGTGGTAAATTTAGTACCAACTCACAAAAAATCCTATGTTTTAAAAGTTGTCTATAATGTGTTTGTAGGGCCGACCCAACAATGTGGAAAAGAAAGTTGGGCTTGAGGCTCCTAATTTTTAAAAGGTCCCATAATTTTAAATACATTACTAACGCACAAAAAAATTAAATTCATAAAATTTTAAATCCTTTAAAATATCCCCAAAAATTTAAGTCCAATCATTGTCTTTTGCAATAATTTTTTACGAATCAAAAGTTAAATCAATTCATATTTACCTCACCCATTCTCTCTCTCTCTCTCTCTCCAGTAAAAAAAAATAAAACATAAATAAAAAGTTGAAATTAAACACTAGTAAATAACAATAAGAAAAATTAAAATCTCTTTCTCGACAACACTAGTACATCTTTCGTCTATCTCTCTTTCACATAAAAAATTTAAAATAAATTAATTTTTTGAGAAAATTGATACTAATAAATATCTCATTTAATATTTCTACTTTAGACCTCAAATTACATTGAGCCGCTGGTATGTTTTTGATGTCTAACCTTAATGGACTATACACACTATTTTAGGAGCTTCTTATTAGCAGAATANAATATCTCATTTAATATTTCTACTTTAGACCTCAAATTACATTGAGCCGCTGGTATGTTTTTGATGTCTAACCTTAATGGACTATACACACTATTTTAGGAGGTTCTTATTAGCAGAATTAATGGTGGGAGCCAAGCTAATCCAATCCAACAAACAGAGTCCAGAGTCCAAGTAGACACTAATTCGAATGCCGATGCCTAGCCCGCTTAGCTAAATAACCCGTGTATTGCTCGTCCCATATTAGGGTGCCTCTTTTATAGGCCACTTGTCTAAAGCCAAAAAAATATTATAGTTAGCTTCACTAGTAAATAAAATGGTTTTGCTTCTTGTTTTGTAGTATTATGAACTGTGGAATGATCTGAGTAAAGAATGTAAATTAGAAGGGAATTACAAATTCTTTATTACACAATAGAGTGGTTACATCTTCTATTCATATCGATTTGAATTTTTCTGCACCATATTTTGATCTACCTTTTCTTCGTTCTAGAATTCTTAGCAAATCTTTGACTCCTCGAATCACGCCTGGNTTTTGATCTACCTTTTCTTCGTTCTAGAATTCTTAGCAAATCTTTGACTCCTCGAATAGAATGGGATTTCACGCCTGTNTTTGATCTACCTTTTCTTCGTTCTAGAATTCTTAGCAAATCTTTGACTCCTCGAATCACGCCTGGCAAATTTTTTACTCTACCTCCTCTTATTAAGACCATAGAATGTTCCAACTAAAAACCATAAACATTATCAAACACCATCGTAGTTTTCCGACTACTAGTTCATTTTAGCCAATAAAAATTCCTGAATTTCAAATTGAGTGCACAATATTATTCTTTCATTGGCACATAAGCTTTGTCACTCTTGGACAATTTCTCAAAGGTTTCTCAACCCCTGCACATATATCCCTTCAACAGTCAACACCTCTTAAGAAACAAACATTGTCGTACTTACCTAAGAAAAAATGACCTAAACTTTGCAATACATTGCCAGTGCGAAAGAAATTTGCCACCAGGAAATATAGAAAGGGGCATAAATGATAAAAAAATAAATAAATTTAAAGAGTACATTTGAATTTAAAAACTCGATAATTTTACGTAAAAACAGAAACTCGATAATTCTTGTTCAAGTGAAGGGCAAAATTGTAATTTTAGCATGATTATAAAACCCAACAAACAAAGCTAACTGCACAGCTGCATTTCTCGCTCTTCATCTAACAAACAATACTACATAGATGCCCAGACGCAAGCACCCTGTCCTTTACACACTACAGGGATGTGGCACCCAAATTGTTAACCACAATGGATTTTTCACAAAGAGCCCGACTCTTCACCTCTGCAAATGGTATCTTATTGCAAAAGAATATCTAACCCTTGCTCCAACCCCGGCAAGCCGCTCTTGAAGCAACAAGGTATTTCATGGTCACGCATGCGCTTTGATGTTCAAAGCACCTTCTTCAGATCACGAGCTGCAGCCATATGATCCTACAACACCAATAAAAATTTCATCATGTATGATATAATCAACCATGTGGTCCGGATGTAATGCCAATTCCTTTAAGAATCAAAGTTCATCAGTATAACTATTGGGTCCCCACTGGTTCACCATTGATTTATAATTACGTGGTTTTTAAAATATTAAAATACATAAAACATCAATATAAAAGGAAAGAAAAGGAAAACTTAATTGGAAAAAATATTCTACTGAAAAAAAGACACAAAAACTTAAATAGTACACTGAATTGAATGCTTGTCGAAATCATTCACACAAAGGAACATATTCACCCAAATTCAAACTCAAGCCATAACTCAACAAGGATTAAAAAAACAAAAAGACATCATACCAATTTAATCAAGTCTCAAACAAGAAGATTTAGAGAGTCTCAATTATCGACAAAATTTTTAATTAGTTCCTTAACATGAAATAAAACCTAGTTCTTACAGCTGAGTTCCAAAACCCTACAGTACACGTCAAAATATAAGACTGACATCCATAATTCACAAAAATGCCCTAATCGTAATACATCGAAAGCTGCCCAGCAACAAACTCTTAGGCTCTGTCTTGCTGACAGCTTCTACTCCATGGATTCCACCCACTGCCAACATGTGGATCCCAACTTTGTTTTCAACAAATTACCCAGCTGCAGCATTAGCCCCATTGATGCTAAAAACCTATGTCGTATCACATTATTAATTCTTTTCAACCTATGCTCTACACCAAAAACCTAAAAACTCAACCAACAAAACAAACAGGCAAATTATTTCTGGCGCAGAACAGTCGGGAACTCATTGCCAATTTTGAGCATCAAGTATTGTCGGCGATGAGTATGGTGAAGGGTTCCTACAATGTGAACAGCACTCGGCATATTCCATTCTCCTTCGTAAAACGTCTTTATAGTTACTAGGTCTTCGTTATTTAGTTTTAGGTTCTCTTAAAATGAAATTACAACAGGACATTGTTTTCCAAAGAAATTGCCAGTCACGTGTGACTGGGCATCTTAACAAATTTTATCTATTGACTCTGGGTTCTTCTGATTTGCGATCAAGCTGGCTGGTTCAACCTGGTTTTTCTGAAAAAAAGCAGCATTAGGAAGAACCATAGATGTCAGTGGTCCGGTTCCTAGTTCAACCATATGAACCGGCCAATCTAATATGTTAAGAGTATATTTAGCAGTTTAGTGTTGGGGGTAATTTAGTCTAGTCACTTAATTTGCTTTGCGTTGCCCTAATATATAGAGGGGGAGGGGGTAGGGAAAGGAGAAGATAAACTTGAACCCTTGATCTCAAGAAGGCAAAACCTTTACAAGACAAGGAGTATCATTAAACCAAAGACCCATTGGTATTGCCCTAACATATAAGGTCTTTATTGTGTATTCAATTGACGTAGGCGGTAACAATGCCAATTATGCAATAAGATCCTTCTCTTTTGGATCAAAGTTAACATGATATCTGAGCAATTTTTGATCCAAACATAACAAGTTCGTCACCAGAGCAAATCCAAAGAGAGAGAATTAGGCTGATGTCATCCATGCACATGATGATGTCAGCAACCTGGAACCCTAACTGACATCAAACTGGTCAATCTCTCATGGGCTTTAACCCGGTGTGATTTGTTTTGATGTTGGTTTGATGAGAGATTTGATTTTTTGAAGAATTTTTCAAGAGATAGAGCCGACACAGTTGATCAGCAATTTTTCAAAGATCTGATCCCTGTTGTTGCCTCTGATCTCTATTGTGGAGTGCGATTTGAATCTCTTGTGGCTTGTTTGATTGTTTTGAAGCATCTTGAAGTGGTTTAAGGACACGTCAGGATCTCCTCCTGGGTTGCTAGTCACTCATGCTGTGTTGCACCTGTAGACGTCGGGCCTCCCTCCTGGCTTGCTGAATCTCTGGTTGGTCTTCTTATTCAATGAGTTGTTGTTTGGTCGTCTTCTTCTTCTCAGAGTTGTTCCCAGTGGTGGTCTCGCCGACCTCAATGCTGAGACCGGCCTTTGTAGGCTAGTTGGGCTTTGTGGATTTTGTAAGTTTTAGGTCAATTGGCTTTTCTTTTGGACCTTATCACTTCTGATTTTGGGTAATTGCACAATTGGACTGATTCTTCTTGTCGAATTATGGCAAGTGGGCACTCTAATTCACTTCAAGCTATCAGTGTTACATTAACTCATAACAATTATACTTATTGGGCTTAAATGATGAAAAAAAAATTATTGGGTAAAGATATGTGGAGCTATGTTGATGGAGGTGTGACGGCCCTACTGGAAACTAATGCTCTGTTTGGTAAGAATGATGAAAAGTAGAAGATATAAACTTTCTATCCTTCAAGAATGAAAAGTAGAAATGATACACCTTATTTCCTTTGTGTTTGGTTGGATGAATGAAAAATAAAAATGACTAATTTTTTTTTTTGTACTGACTAAGAGGAAGAGTGACAATCGAGTCGTGTCGTGTCAGATTCATGTTGAGTAATAAAATTATGAGCCTTTTATATTTTTTGTTTGCGTATCAGGTTATTTTCAAGATCGTGTCAAGTTTGAGTCGTGTCATCGTGTGGAGTCGAAAATTTTCACCCCTAATTAAGATGAANGCATCAAACTGGTCAATCTCTCATGGGCTTTAACCCGGTGTGATTTGTTTTGATGTTGGTTTGATGAGAGATTTGATTTTTTGAAGAATTTTTCAAGAGATAGAGCCGACACAGTTGATCAGCAATTTTTCAAAGATCTGATCCCTGTTGTTGCCTCTGATCTCTATTGTGGAGTGCGATTTGAATCTCTTGTGGCTTGTTTAATTGTTTTGAAGCATCTTGAAGTGGTTTAAGGACACGTCAGGATCTCCTCCTGGGTTGCTAATCACTCATGCTGTGTTGCACCTGTAGACGTCGGGCCTCCCTCCTGGCTTGCTGAATCTCTGGTTGGTCTTCTTATTCAATGAGTTGTTGTTTGGTCGTCTTCTTCTTCTCAGAGTTGTTCCCAGTGGTGGTCTCGCCGACCTCAATGCTGAGACCGGCCTTTGTAGGCTAGTTGGGCTTTGTGGATTTTGTAAGTTTTAGGTCAATTGGCTTTTCTTTTGGACCTTATCACTTCTGATTTTGGGTAATTGCACAATTGGACTGATTCTTCTTGTCGAATTATGGCAAGTGGGCACTCTAATTCACTTCAAGCTATCAGTGTTACATTAACTCATAACAATTATACTTATTGGGCTTAAATGATGAAAAAAAAATTATTGGGTAAAGATACGTGGAGCTATGTTGATGGAGGTGTGACGGCCCTACTGGAAACTAATGCTCCGTTTGGTAAGAATGATGAAAAGTAGAAGATATAAACTTTCTATCCTTCATGAATGGAAAGTAGAAATGATACACTTTATTTCCTTTGTGTTTGGTTGGATGAATGAAAAATAAAAATGACTAATTTTTTTTTTTGTACTGACTAAGAGGAAGAATGACAATCGAGTCGTGTCGCGTCAGATTCATGTTGAGTAATAAAATTATGAGCCTTTTATATTTTTTGTTTGCGTATCAGGTTATTTTCAAGATCGTGTCAAGTTTGAGTCGTGTCATCGTGTGGAGTCGAAAATTTTCACCCCTAATTAAGATGGAAAAAATATATATATTTTTTAATTTAAATTTATTTTTTTAATATATATATATATTTAAATACATATTTTATCATTATATTTTTATATGAAATTAATATATACATAATATATGTATATATTAAAAGATATATAGACAAATAAAATACATCTTAACACAAATAATTAACTTTTCATTCACTTTTCTTCCGATTTTGGAGAGATTGATTTTGGTGAGTTTGATGGAAAGTCAATCCATCCACTTTTCCATTCTTCTTATTTTCCTTCCTTACCAAACATGATGTTTTATTTATCCTTCAAACTTTCCATCCTTCCATTTTTCTATCATACCAAACGGAGCATAAAGTAAAAAATATTCAGAATTGAAGAATAGTTGGAACATTAACAATGCTACAATCATTACTTAGATTAACAACTCAGTTAATTAGACTATCGGTATTCATCTTGCTAAGTTCACCACAACCAACAAAATCTGAGATTATTTAGCTACTTTATTTGTTCAACCTAATTTTGCAAAGAGGAATAAATTAAAGCATGAAATTCGAGCCGCTCGTCAAGATGAAAGAAACCTCCAAGAACTTTACTCAATAATGACCAGATATTAGAATTAGTTGACACTTACTGAACTTGCTGAGTTGAGTACTAATAAATTCTACCGTACCTTCAGAGGTGTAGAGTTGGTTCAATTTTTGATGGCATTCATAGATAACTTTGAGGGGCTTCGTGGTTCAATTCTTCATCATCATTCACTTCCCTCATTTGATACAATAGTTAATGAATTTTTGGATTAAAAGGTGCGTCTTAAGACTTTATCTGGAAAAAGGTCGCCGTCCATTACCCAACCAGACTGTATTGGATGTTCTTTCCAAGACGACTTGTAATTCCCAGAACAAATACCGAGGCTGAGCTGTTTTAAATGAGTGTAGCTTTTGTTATGAGAAGTGCCATTGTAAGGCACATTGTCCTAAATTGGTAAACAAACATGCACGNGTTGACACTTACTGAACTTGCTGAGTTGAGTACTAATAAATTCTACCGTACCTTCAGAGGTGTAGAGTTGGTTCAATTTTTGATGGCATTCATAGATAACTTTGAGGGGCTTCGTGGTTCAATTCTTCATCATCATTCACTTCCCTCATTTGATACACTAGTTAATGAATTTTTGGATTAAAAGGTGCGTCTTAAGACTTTATCTGGAAAAAGGTCGCTGTCCATTACCCAACCAGATTGTATTGGATGTTCTTTCCAAGACGACTTGTAATTCCCAGAACAAATACCGAGGCTGAGCTGTTTTAAATGTGTAGCTTTTGTTATGAGAAGTGCCATTGTAAGGCACATTGTCCTAAATTGGTAAACAAACATGCACGGGACCACTGAATCAATCATTTAAACCCAAAGACCATCACACATCAGTGGTTACACCACCAGGGCACGAGTCAGTCTCTTTTAGTTCCCAACCTATCTATGCTTGCTAATCAGCTACAAAAGCTTCTCTTTTTCTATCAGCCTGGTGCTGGTCTCTCCCTCTGTAGGTTCATTCACTGGATAGATCCTTTAGGTATACCTCGAACCGCTTGGGTCATTAACTTAGGTGCCACACATCATCATATGACTAGTGATTCTTCATTATTTGCATCTATTGTTTCCCCTTCCTGTGTGTCTGTACTACCGGTCAATAACACTGGCATGTCGTTGGTTGGTGTCAGGACGGTTATTTTTTCATAGCTTATATTTTCAGATCTTTACTATATTCTCCAACTTACTTTGAATTTAATTTCAATTAATTATTTGATTATGGTTTTTCTATTCATTTATCTTTCTTTGGTTGTGTCGTGCAGGATCCACGATCCAATAAGCTGATTAAGATAGACCATAGAAAGGGAGGACTGTATGTGTTGAATGAACTCCACATTCTAGATATTGATGTCTCTACCATTGATTTGTCTTCTTTTTATTTGAGTCCATAGTTATCTAGTTTTTATTTGTGGCATTTTCACCTTGGTCATATTTCTCATTCTTGGTTAAAATTTTTAGTTGTTACTGGTAGTTTGGAAAGTTTAGAACGTCACGACATTTCTGATTGTAATGAATACAAGTTGGTTAAATTTACATTATCTTTCAATAACAGTATTACTAGTTCTCGTGCTCCATTTGATCTTGTTCATTCAGATATTTGGAAAACTACTTCTATTCCTACGCACAGAGTTCCAAATATTATTGTCTCATTCATTGATGATTATACTAGATTTTCTTGGGTGTATTTGATGAAACATCGTTTTGATTTCTTTTCTATATTTACTTTATTTTGTGCTATAATATTTCTCTGTTATTAAATGTTTTTGTTGTGATCAAGGAGGAGAATTTTCGTTTACATCCTTGTGATTTGTTGAAATATGACGATACTGTTTATTAATCGTTTTATATTGACACAACCAACCAAAATGGTGTTGCCGTGCCACATTGTGAAGACAACCCATTCTCTCTTGTTAGCAATTATTCCTAATTCATTTTTGGGGAAAACAGTCCTTACAACTGTTAATTCGATTAATTGTATCCCATTCGTCTCAACTCTGACATCTCTAAATTTGAAAATTTGTGTAAACCTCCTAACTACTTTTCCTTACATGCGTGTGGTTGTACTTGTTTTATTCTACTTCCTAGTGTCTTTCGTACCAAACTCTCTTCTCGCTCACCTTTGTGTTTTTTTGGGTTAAGCTGGTCAAATAGGATATCATTGCTATGATCCTATTACACGTAAACTGTCTCTCCCCATATTGTCTTTATGGAACACATTCATTTTTTCTCTATTCCATCCAGTTCTTCTTCTTTCCATAAATCATACCTTACATATATTGATCCATTTCCAACTGCGGTTCCTCATGATACATANTTCATTTTTTCTCTATTCCATCCAGTTCTTCTTCTTTCCATAAATCATACCTTACATTACATATATTGATCCATTTCCAACTGCGGTTCCTCATGATACATCTATTGGTGATATGACAGCGTTTGATCTACCTTCTTCCTCTTCTCCCATTAACTTGTCTGGTTCACGTCCTCCTTTTGTACACGTTTATACTCGTAGGCCTCCTATTGTCTCTTTTCCTGCTGCTCAATCAGATTCTAACACCATGAATCATGCTCCTTGCTAACATCAACGCTCTCAAAAATATCCGAATAAGTTTGGTTTCTTTAACTCTTGTTACTCATCTGACTTTTATTCCTTCCTAGCCTCTATTCATTCTCTATCTTAACTTACCTCCTATAAGGAAGTTATACTCAATCTTCTTTGGCAACAAACTACAGATGAGGAGTTTTCTGCCTTACATAAGACTCAAGATTGGGATAATGTCTCTACCCCCGTCAAAAGCACCATTGGTCGCAAGTAGGGGCGGAGCAAATTTTTTTTTTTAGTNGAGTTTTCTGCCTTACATAAGACTCAAGATTGGGATAATGTCTCTACCCCCGTCAAACACACCATTGGTCGCAAGTAGGGGCGGAGCAAATTTTTTTTTTTAGGGTGGACATATTAGTAAGTTTTAATTTTTTTCAATAGAACGTAAAAGTTCATAAATTTATATTTATTAAAATTATATTTAATACTTTTTAAGCATAGAAGATTAAAAATTGATATACTCATAAGCAAAAAAATAATAATTAAAACTTTTTATCGAGAATGCGGCTAATTACTATTACTTACAATTGACCCTTGTATGTTTTTATTATTTGAAAGAGTCACAATTAATTTTATCAACAATATTTTTTTTATATATAAAATCGCGGTAACAATCTTTCATTTATGATCCTATATTTTACTACATAACGACACACATTTTTATACAATAACGAAATAACCCTACAATTTAAAAAAATTATAAAAAAACATCAATATGTTCAAAACATATTTAGACATGTCTAAAAGTTAATAATTATATTAGTTGTACCTAATTTAAGATTTAATTGATGGAGACCTAATGATTTGTGACCATTGGATAGATAGTAAAGTTTATTAAATATTAAGATTCACTATTATACTTAATATCGCAATGTATTAGATCCTTAAATTAAGTTTCAATAACATTGTTCAAAAAGTTAACAATTATTTAGGTATGAGTCTATTCAAATCAATATCATCAAAACACAATATTAGAATGAGCACAATTAAATATGTATAAATCTTATTTCAAATAATACATACTTAATATTAAGTAAAAAAAAATTTGAGGGGGGCATGTGCCCACCCTAGCCCATGGGTGTCTCCGCCCCTGGTTGCAAGTGAGTTTATAAAATTAAAACTAAATCAGATGATTCTATGGAAAAGTACAAGGCCCGGTTAGTGGCAAAGGAATTTGCTCAAGAGTATAGCCTCAATTATAATGAGACCTTTGCTCCTATTGCTAAGATAATCACTGTTCGCACTACGATTGCAGTAGCTAATATTCGTTAATGGAATTTGTCTCAGATAGATGTTAAAAATGTGTTTCTTCATAGAGTTTGTCTAAAGAAATTTTTATGACTCATCCTCCTGAATTGTCTCATAGTCTCGGACTTGTATGCAAACTTTGCAAGGCTCTATATGGTCGTAAACAGGCACCACGGGCATTGTTTACTAAGTTTTTTTCAATCATACGTGACTTGGGTTTCAGTCTAGTGGTCATGATTATGTTCTCTTTCTACGATCTACTTCTACAGGTGCTATTGTTCTTACTTTATGTTAATGATATGATACTTACACGTGATGACACCACTGGTATACTGTTGTTGCAAAACTAGTTACCAGATCATTTTGAGATGAAAGATTTAAGTTAACTTCAGTATTTCTTAGGGATTGAGGTTGCTTCCTCTTCCAAAGGTTATCTTTTCTCCCGATCTAAGTATGCATCAGATGTTATTCAGCGAGCCTACTTGTCAGATAATTGGATAGTTGAGACACCTTTAGAATTCAATGTTCAATACTCTTCCTCTGATGACACTCACCTTCCTAATCCTAACACCCTTTATCCTTTATTGTACTATTGTTGGCAGTCTGATATATCTTACAATCACTCGTCCATATGCAATTCATGTCATCAGTCAATTTTTTGTTTCTCCTAGTATTGTTCACCGGGTTGCTGTCCTTCGCATTCTGCAGTATCTTTGGAACATGCTGCACCAGAGTTCATTATTTTCTTCCTCCACACCTATAGATCTCAGGGCTTATTTTAATGCTGATTGAGTTGGTGACTCAATAGATCATGAATCCACCATTAGTTTCTATCTCTTGTCTGGAGATTCTATTATTTCTTAAAAAAGCGAGAAGCAAACAGTTGTTACTCATTCTTCTGTTGAAGCCTGAGTATTGTGCTATGACCTCTACTATAGCTGAGATAGTCTAGTTACATTAGTTGCTTGTTGATCTTGGCATCTCCCTATCTACTCCTATACCTATATATTGTGACAACATCAGTGCTATTCAGATAGTTCNTTGGTGACTCAATAGATCATGAATCCACCATTAGTTTCTATCTCTTGTCTGGAGATTCTATTATTTCTTAAAAAAGCGAGAAGCAAACAGTTGTTACTCATTCTTCTGTTGAAGCCTGAGTATTGTGCTATGACCTCTACTATAGCTGAGATAGTCTAGTTACATTAGTTGCTTGTTGATCTTGACATCTCCCTATCTACTCCTATACCTATATATTGTGACAACATCAGTGCTATTCAGATAGTTCACAACTCAGTGTTTCATATGCGTACAAAGCATATTGAGATTGATTATCACTTTATGCGTCATCATCTTCAGCTATACACTATCTTTCTCCCCTTTCTTCCTTCCACTATGCATTTGGTGGATTTCTTTACCAATTCTCACACAATCACGCATTTTATGTTTTTTTCTTGGCAAACTTTTGATATTCTGGTACCACTTCACGAGTTTGAGGAGTGATGTTAGAATATATTTGGCAGTTTAGCGTTAAGGGTAGTTTAATGTAGGTTGTAAAAATGCCAATTATGTAATAAGATACTTCTCTTTTCTCTTCTTTATTGGATCAAAGTTAACACATTCAAGTTCTGACAAGTATGATGCAAGCCACATATCTCGCTCCAACAAAGAGAAGACGAAANGTTTTTTTCTTGGCAAACTTTTGATATTCTGGTACCACTTCACGAGTTTGAGGAGTGATGTTAGAATATATTTGGCAGTTTAGCGTTAAGGGTAGTTTAATGTAGGTTGTAAAAATGCCAATTATGTAATAAGATACTTCTCTTTTCTCTTCTCTATTGGATCAAAGTTAACACATTCAAGTTCTGACAAGTATGATGCAAGCCACATATCTCGCTCCAACAAAAAGAAGACGAATATAAAATCAAAACACAAATCAACATAATGCATAGATATAGAAAGAAAAATATTTGCAGCATGGCATGTAGTTATAATGAGTATTCCATTTAACACCGGGAGACAATGGCTTATCCACACGAGTTTTTAACATTGGTATCTAGAGTTCAGGTCAAGCATGATTCTCTCTCTAGTTGGCCCTGAGGTTACAACTCACCATTTGTTACTTTTTTAACATGCCATATCACAATGGTACATAAACAACATACATTTCTCTCTCCCTCCATTTGTGAATATATAATATTTGTGGGTATGCAATTAAATCACTGACTTTTCTATCTGCTTTCATTAATGCATGTCTTTATTTATAGCTTAATTATCCATAGATCAATTACTTTACCTATTCAAATTTCATCTCCATCTCGTTATGGTAACACATCAAAATCCATCTCTAATCAAGAGTTTACAAGTTACTCTCTCCTTTTACCTTTCTAAATTCAATTTCTAATTTCATGTATCCATTTGGTCGATGATGAAGAGTTACGTCACTGTTTCTCTTAATCTTTCATTGTTTTGCCTTATCTTCGAAATTTAAAAGACCTAGTATCATTTCAAACTTCGTTTGTGTGATCCACATTGTTTATATCTTTTTTCTTTACATTATTAGATCATCGGCAATCAGTTAAGGCCTATTATATTATCTTTCATCATTTTAAATAAAGACACTATCAACAACATATTCAAAGGATACCCTAGGGATTTTCTGAAATATTAAGTGATTCTGTAGTTCACATATTCATTTTATATAGTAGCCGTCCTTCCAAACTCTCCTTCAATTTCAAGAACGCTAATCTTATTGAACCGAGTTATATGATGACAATATCAGCGATATCATCATTGACACAGTCAACAGTTATGATGTAATTGATGATTCATTTGTCTACATGGTTGGTTGACACTAACATGGGGCGTATGGTGTAACCAGCGACGTCAGATTTGGATGTATAATGAGAATGGAGAATGTGTTTGAAGGAGAGGGATTGGGATCAAGTGCAAAGGAGACAAATGGTGAAATTAAGCACTTGGTAGAGTGAGTTTAGGCTATGAAGCTGTTAACTTCAGTGGGTTCTGTTGTGAGCTTGACTTCGCATACGGCGGGTTATGACAGTAGGCCAGTGTTGTTAATGTTCGAGAGAGAGAGAGAGAGAGAGAGAGAGAGAGAGAGAGAGAGAGAGAGAGAGAGAGAGAGAGAGAGAGAGATGGAATGGAATGGATACCTAAAATAGATGAAAAAATAAATGGAAGGATGAAGGTAAAAATGTAAGGGTAATTTTCATTACGTTCATAACTCAGCTAACACTGAAAGTGTATTTTTAGAAAACCAGAGGACATTCTTAAATTACATAAATCTTTAAGGGGTGTCATTGATATTTACCCTTTTGATTATTAAAGCATCTCCAACCCTCACCCTTTTTTGTACCCAAATTTAAATTTGGATAAAAATGGTATAAAATGCTTCCCTAATGCTACCAAATGAAGGGAAACCTTTTTTTAAACCCAAATCAAGGGAGACCATTTTTTATTTGATTGTGAGATTATACCCTCCTTTAAAGATCCAATGGTTATATTTTACCCTCTTTTAAATTTGAGTTTCTCTTCATTTAAATTTGGGTTTCTTCATCAGAAAGGTCTATACCAAATCAAATTTTTTATCCTTTTTTTTTACCCAAATTTGGGTAAGGATTTGAGTTTCTATTGGAGATGGTCTTATAGACTGAAATCAGTTTTAGGATGAGGAGAAAGGAAAGGGATGAGAAACATAATAAATTATAAACCAAACGGCATGCCTTTCACAAAAAAAATGCAGAATTGTGTACCTGATTAAAGATGCCTAACAAAGTCTCATCTGTATGCCTCAGTCATCCTGGCAGTTTTTTTTTTTTTTTTGGGGGGGGACTCTTTTTATGCTGTGGTTCATTCCAGAACACATATAGTAATACATCATGATGATATTTAATTTAAGACTGTTAAGAGCTCCAAACTTACTGAGATAAAATCAAATGCTTTAGTCTCCTCTTTCCTCGAACTGTTCATCATTGAAGCGGGAGTTTGAGTTGTAACACTGGGGTTGAATATATCAGGAAGGGCTGAAGAATATTCCCCTCCTTTATTTAGAGCAGCATGATTGACACCAGCACTTTGCGAGTGCAGGCTCCCCAGCAGCTGAAAGTTGGATGTTGTTGCTAGGAATTGCTGCTGGGCCAAAAGACTCCCCATGACATTATAATTCATTGGCTGAGAAGAAAATGCTGGACTGAACATGAAGCCAGAAGGCAAATTATAAGCCATGGGACCCAAAGGAAACATAGGATTTGCATTCATCCCAACTGATTGAGAACAAGCCATGTCGTTCAACACCCCATTAGAAACCTGTGGACTGAGATTTGCAGTGGAATCTGAGAATATATTTTCAGAAAATGTTCCAGCAAAGTTCCCGTTTTGTTGTGGAAACTCGGAACTGGAACCAAAAATATCCAAAATTTCAGGTCCATTTTTATCTGCTGCAATATGGACTCCAGTAGCTCCTGGTTTATCAATAGTCATTCCTGAAAAGAGATCAGCAACATGTTCTGTACCATTGTTGTTATGAAATGAGACGTCTGCAAAGGGGTCATCGTCATTTTTCTGTTCACTGGTGCTCACACCATTGTGCAAACTATCTCCAAATAGATCATCAATACTAGGGATTGTTGATGACGATGTCGGATTGACATTGCTTTGATCACTTTGCATTTTCACAGAATATTCTGTTCCACATAGATCATTTGCATCGCCTGTGTCTATCAAATCTGGCATCTGAAAGGTAGTTGTCTCAGCCTTCTCTGGCTCCCCTAGATGAACCACTCCACCACTAGTTCGTTCTCCACCCAGAAGGCTTAAAACCTGTCCATCAAACCCATACATTTATTTCACCTATAAAAAGTAGCCCATGTTCTGAAAGAAGCAGACTACAAAGCCTAAATAAAATCCATTGTAAATCAAGAAATACACATGATTATCTTTATGGTTTTTTTTTCTTAACATTCTGTGAGGTTTCGGATTTCATACTGGCAATATCAAGACTTCTATCAGTGCTTGGACATGATGCGTAGCATAAAACATCTGTTAGACAGAAAATACAAGCCTCAGAATTTGAAAACTTTACTTCGACGACAAAATGACAAGGAAGAGCTGTCAAGGCAAGACAAGGCAGACTTCAACAGCTGGAAGACTTTAAGCTCCAGGCAAAATGGTTTAGATAGGTTAGGTGGCNTACAAGCCTCAGAATTTGAAAACTTTACTTCGACGACAAAATGACAAGGAAGAGCTGCCAAGGCAAGACAAGGCAGACTTCAACAGCTGGAAGACTTTAAGCTCCTGGCAAAATGGTTTAGATAGGTTAGGTGGGCATCTTTTGGATGCGGCTGGACATGCAGTACCAAAACTGAAGAACATGAATTGGTCTAGTCGACTAACGAGCAATTTATAACTCTCAATTTCATCTTTTCAGATGAAATCTTAGTAGTTTAGAGTACCAATGCTCCCATACACAGCCTAAAACACATTTTGAAAAGATGAATGATTTCTAAGCATCCATGCCCTTCTATTCATGAAACAAATGTTTCAGTTGCTCTTGTGCTTGCTTGCTCTATACTTTGACAAGCATGAAATAAATGTATGAGTTTCCTCAAGTATGAGTTATTTTCATAAGCATTGTATCATGACTTAACAAAGAAAGATCTGCCTGGATGCATGTTCTTGAGTGCAGTTTCAATTACAGTTGATTTGGCTTTTTTTTTTTTGGTGTGGAGGAGGAGGGAGGAGGGAGGAGGGAGGAGGGAGGAATTTGATTTGGCTTTTCTGGAGCACATGGATAATAATGATTAAATATTGTTCTAGTTAGTTGAAGTAAAATAAAACATGAATTTGGAAGTAATCATGACAATCTGGGAATTCTGCAGAGAGCCAGTCAACTAGGCCAGACACTAATCGACCATCATACTACAATTTTTGAAAATCAGCACCAAGGACTCACACAAATCTATCTCGGGTTTGAACCAAGTTGCTGACACTTTGATAACATTTGGAATTAAGAGAACGTGGGCAATTCTAAGCAAAAACACTGAAATATTCTTGACTGAATTACAAATGCAGAAAATAGGAAATGGGACAAATGGTTAAGAAAAATTAAGTATTCCTATTTACATCCCCTTCTAGGACTTCCACATGGATCAAAGTATGAGTGGCCTTATGGTTTAACATCCAAGGCATTATCCTTATCCTTATATAGTCTTGTTTGTAGGGGGAAAATGTCAAGAGATCACTCTTACAACCTATTCCTCTGATCTTAGCATCAGCAACTCGCCTTATGAGGACAGGGACTTCCTTGGATCAAGAACAGACACTGCACTGCTATTTGCTCCATCAAAAAATCACTGCTGAAAATAGTGAAATTTTTGGTGACCTAAATATGATGTTACTAGATTTACTAGCAACCCGATAGGATCATAGCCTCACCAATACTGGCGTTCTCCTATCTCAATAGTGCTAATGATGTCATTATTCACGTTGACTCATCCCATAGTCTTGATTATGGGCATACAATGCTATTTAAAGGACTTCCGGTCAGCCAGCTAAATATCCATGATGAGCTGATATGTGACCTTCTGTATAACGATCTTGCATGATCTGCATATCTATACTTCCAAAAGAATGAGAACCATAAGCGATTCTGTGGATTCCCTGGTGAACTGAATTAGGCAGTTATAGATAGAAAATGCCGAACTCAAGATGAATAATACCAGACTTGGTCCAAGTTTGGTGAGAATTTCTCTCTAGGAAGCAAAAGGCTCTAAATCTCCCAGGCCAGTACACAATTCCTAGTGATAAGAGTGGCTTAGGATAGAACCAACACTCAAGTACTACTACTATGACCTTCAAAAAAGATATCGCTGAATCCCGACCATCTACCCAGGGCACCCAAGGGCTTATAATTAGTGGGCAAAGGAGGGATAAGTCCATTTTGACTGCCCATAGAAGGAAAAACGGGACCTTAAACTTTGTAGCCCAGTCTAAGACACAGAAATGAGCCCTTCCAAGTTGTTACAAAAGGGATACCAATGCACTGAAAAGGCCCAAGCAACTTGATCTGATTAGTCACCAAGAGACATCAGTATCATATCCTGCATTGGCAACGACATTTAGATCAAATGACCAATCACAAGTTTTTCGAGATATTGAAACAAAACATCACCCCATTAGGATTTAGAGAAAGCTCGAGGCATAAATTTGCAGGAAGTATGACCTACCATGAAATATGGATATTTCATTTAGTTGGACGTATCTAGATAGGATACCGTATCCAATCCAAGGATCAAAGTATCGGCCGAGTCGTATCAAACTCGGCCCCTACTGAACCGATATTGGTATCTAATACGCATAAATCATGAGTTTAGGTCAACTTGGCGAGACGACTCAGGCACAAATCAGCTGAATCAGTAAAATTCGGAGTTAAATCGGTCTAACTCAGACCAACTCATGACCGACTCGGACGAATCACAGATCAGTGACCCATGAGCCAAGAAAAGCAAAAAAAGGGCAAGAAATAGAAGATGATGTTAAAACCCACATGAATATTGATCAAATCTCTCACAAACGAAGCAATTATACATAAGAAGAAGAGAAATTGAAAGGAAGAAGAAGAATAATCGGAGNTCACAGATCAGTGACCCATGAGCCAAGAAAAGCAAAAAAAGGGCAAGAAATAGAAGACGATGTTAAAACCCACATGAATATTGATCAAATCTCTCATAAACGAAGCAATTATACATAAGAAGAACAGAAATTGAAAGGAAGAAGAAGAATAATCGGAGGGCATATAGATAAACGAAGCCACCTTCTCCATCTTTCTCTTCGTCTCTTTCTTCTTCTTCTTTTACACAATCATTGGATGTCAGCTCCAATTGTACAAAGTCGAGACACTGGTTCTCTCTCTTTGTATACAAAACCCTATAGAATAGTCGAATGACTCTTTCTTCATTGAGAGTCTGAGACCAACACACCAAGACATGCTAGTCCTTTTTATAGTCTTTAAAACACTGACCCAAAAAAAAAGTTCTTTTAACAATTAACACTTAATAAAAAAACGTCTTTAACAATACCAACTATATCTACTTACTAGGAAAAAATAAAAACTATATCTACTTATGACTTAATTGGTTGTTATATTTAAACTTTAATTTATGCATCAAAAAGTTAAATTTATATATTTATATGCAGCATTTATTGTTTGTTTTTGTATTTGTCAATTTTCAATAGCATCTAACATTTCAATTCCATCATGTATAATATGCTAAATTATGTATTTTGGTCATACAATGCATGAATTTTGTTATTTGTATAGTCTTAGAATTTTTCATAATTTTTTTGGAATTTTTTGAACCACTTATCTAGTATTTCTTGCGTATTGGCCGATACACCGCGATCAATGTGTCTCAATGCCCTCCGAGTCAATAACCGATACCGTAATATTGAACTATAATCTAATCCAATACTCGTCTTATACTAGAAATGTGTATTGGATGCGCACCATATGTACTCAATAATGAATAAAATCTCTCAAATATGGACAGATGAATATACTGTAGATACGAAAATGAATAAGGGAAGCGAATTCTAATCTTTATCATTTTCTCTCAAATCACGTGCAGTGATACAGAAAATTATGACTTTCAAGATACATGAGTGATTCTTAAGTATTCTCTGCCACCACATGTCAAAGGTATGTAGTTTTCTCTTAGAGAGATGGTGGTCTAGGAATTTTGGGTAAGCCCCTAGATACGGGGATGAAAGCATCATCTAGTGATTCATCTTCCCATGGCTTTACACAAAAGTCAACTCATTAGACTTCTAAAGAGCGAAGAGTTCAAAAAATAAGCGCCTCAAAGGTGTGTGGCATGAGAGTACCATATGTGATGACAGGTTCCTTGCTCTTGTTCTTTTGATTTGCTTAGGGTCTTTACTTATATAATTAATGCCTTGTTGAATATCTGTTCTTCTCTTTTATCCTTACTAATATTAGACAAAAGAATTGCATAGTGATGAACTCAATTTTTTAATTTTTTTTAAAAAAAGAAAGAAATCCCAGCTAAAAAAAGGAATCAAATACATAACTGCTTAAAGGCACTTACCTTGTTTGCTTTCTCCCGCAAAGAAGATTGAGGAGATTCAGAACATGCAACCACAGCATCTTTGTTTTCACCAAAATAAGATGCTACAATAGAAAAATGCTCATCATCTGATTTCCTCAAAATTGCCTCAAGTATGCAGACAGATTTGATGCGGACCTGAGAATTTGCAGTAGAAAAAAAAATTGCTATGTTTATTGACCATCTGGTAAAGACTGCATCATAACCATAAAAACAGCCCACAAATCTTCTTTTGAAGAGACGAAAGGAGGGAAATATCTAATACCGAACACAAAACTTAACCATCACAAACAAAATTTTCAATCAGATGAACAAGTATCGGTGCAAAGTTGATTGTATTTATACATGTTTTCAAAACGGTACTGAAGCATAAAAACCATACCTGCCA
The DNA here is from genome assembly GCA_963454935.2 of Ilex paraguariensis. NCBI lineage: Eukaryota > Viridiplantae > Streptophyta > Magnoliopsida > Aquifoliales > Aquifoliaceae > Ilex > Ilex paraguariensis. The sequence continues at coordinate 468,450 of CAUOFW020000959.1, read as the reverse complement.
CAAAGGTGATTGAAGCTTTGATTCAAGGGCATGACTTAGAACCAATGCATCCAACTTTGAGGCCTCCCGAAGAAACACATGAAGGGCATCCCGAGTGGGTTGTAAACGGACACCACCAGATGTTACTATCGTCTCCAGTAACCTCTCTTCACGAGTCTTACTCTCCCCATAACTTGAGCCAGAGTCCCCATTGCTCATTTCTATCTGGTTCGTTCTCAAATCCTGCCCCCAACTCCCACCAGTCGCATTGACTGAGAACTGAGAAGTGTTCAGAGCTTTACTGCGATGTCCAACCCCTTCATATTCATCCGAGTCAATAGTTTCTCCAGTCAAAGACCTTCGAAGAGTTGGTCTCTTGTAACTTCCAGTGTCATTATTTTTAATGGACCGGCCTTCTGCTAAACTACTCAATCCCTGTTTTATTGTAGCACTACCAAGACCAACCACCTCACTAAGAAATGACTTCTTGTCGTCCGACGACATTTCAAAGTTGGTATTACCAAACCCTTGGATCCGACTACCAAGTGTTTTTGAAGGTGCTGGTTTATCCTCATCAGCAGAAAATATAGATGACAAAGCCTCCTGGGCCATTTCCCGCACAGCCTTATTTGGTGCATCACCCTTCAAAGGATCTGCCTGGCCCTTGTAGTGAATTAATTGGCGTATAGCTACTGAATTCCTTTGCATTTCCCGTCTGAATTCTGCACCGGATTTCAACACTGCATACTTGATCAATCTCAAAGCCTACAAAAATTTTAAAATGTTAAGCACCTGAATTCCCGTAATTTTTTGCATTGCAGAGTTGCAAATATTTGATTGTTTTCTTGATAAACTCAGCTCTTATATGTCTAGTACTGGGAAAAGAAAAAACAAAATCACCAAACCATGAACCCTTGGCAGCTGGGATAATACATCCACATTAAAAAACATTACATTAAGGNTATTTGATTGTTTTCTTGATAAACTCAGCTCTTATATGTCTAGTACTGGGAAAAGAAAAAACAAAATCACCAAAACATGAACCCTTGGCAGCTGGGATAATACATCCACATTAAAAAACATTACATTAAGGCAGTGTGAAATTAAAGCATTAAACATATGACCTTTTCACATCACTGTGAAAGTTTAAGCATTTCAATTCTTGATATCTTTCACCAAAAATAATAATAATAATAACAGTAACAGAAAATAAGAAAGACAATAATAATTATAGACCAACACCAAAACCACCAGCCGCAGCAGCAACAACGATGACATAATAATAGTAATAGTAAAAATNAAAATAATAATAATAACAGTAACAGAAAATAAGAAAGACAATAATAATTATAGACCAACACTAAAACCACCAGCCGCAGCAGCAACAACGATGACATAATAATAGTAATAGTAAAAATAATTATAGTAATAGCAACAGTAATAACAATAAAATAAGATAAAATAAACTAATGACTAGCAATTTTGGCCTCATTTTTCTTGACAAAAGGTAAATAAACAAATAAAAAGATAAAATGTTGCAATATTTAGGAGGACAGAAGGAGCTAAGAGGCCTGGCACAACCTATTTATAATTTAGTAGCATGTCCTTGTTCGAGCAGTAGTCACTTGATAAGAAATAATGACCAAAAAGCAAGCTCTATTTCACATGCAAACTCTTTGAAGAGACAGTAGATGACAGAGTGAAGGGAAAGGTGTTAGACCATGTGTATGCCATTTAATTATCAATTTTCTCTATCATGCCACCAAAGAGCACAGATCACAGAGAATTATATATTAGCTCAGGTAACAAGAACAAGTCCCAAAAGAAAAGAATTAATATGGATACAAGACAAAAACTTTAGCAACTAATCTACTTAAGCACAACAATTTTTTTTGGTGAACAGATTTTAAGATGCGAATGTCTAGGGCATTTGTAAAAGTTTCTGCCTAGCCATAAGTTCTCAAAAAACATTGATTAATTACACTGATCAAAATCTGAACAAAGGCCACAGATTTAACAAGTAGAACTGCTCAATAGGAACAGTTCTATTTAACAAATGGGTGCATACAACAGTAAAATGGCATGCTTAATAAATGAAGTCAATAACACGAAAGGTTAAGCTTTGCAGTCTTTTCCTCCTGGCCACTGGCGGAGGCAGTCAATGACTACAGTGAGCTGTGAGCACATGCCCACCCTCAAACTTTTTTTCCCATAGCATTGCTTAGGTATATTTAAATAATTATTACACTCGGAACTCAATGACTATCAATTTTTGGGTACGCTTTCAACATGTCCGGATAAGTTTTTGAACATTTTGTACTTTGAAAAAAGAAGAATATAAATTCAGACTATTTTGGTACTGTACAAAAATTAGTGTCATTACACTTATAATTGTATATATATAGAAAGAAATTTTCAATGATATTGATAATGAAATTATCATGCGACGATTTTAAAATATGAAAATTAGTCAGTGTCAATTACAAATGGTTGTACTTGATCTTTTTTTTTTTGGTTTTTTTTGGCTTGTATACATTAAAAGTACTGATTTTTAGCCCTTTTGTGTTGAATGATTCATTCAAGTATCAAATATGATATGAATACATATGAATATATTATCTTACATTGTGGATATGTGAAAACTTAACCTAGTAAAGTACCCACCCAAGACCAATTTCCTCGCTCCACCCCAGCTCCCGTCGTCCTGAAATTTTTTCCTATGCAAATTGGAGGTTACAGAGAATCGAAACCCTGCAATTTCGTGGGGAACGAGCCTCTTGGGGGCTCATCCGAATTAGGCCCGAGGAGATCTATCAGCCTCTTGAAGAAAACACCAAATTGGGTAAGAAATGTGGTAAAAGTATCAGATCAATAACCGTGAGGGCGTGGATTCGAATCCAACGACAATCAATTGATCCAAATAATAACCATGTGTTAATTTTGGGTTCCTCATCAATTAAGAACGAACATCCTCACCAATTACAGAAGACCAAATTGGGTAAAAGAAAGACTAAAACACAGAATTATCTAAGACAGTTATATAGAACAGAATGGATTGATCACCTTCTGTTTGACAATAGGGCTTTTATGTTGGAGACGCTTCAAGATGAATTCGGAGATTTCTTTAACAATACTGCTATGTGAAGATCGAAGCAGTTCGCATATCTCCTCCAATTTGTAAACTGGAGTCACCTTGTCTTCGTCCGATGTCGCGCCATCAATCGCCCGTGACCTCCAATACGATTCCACCGCTCTCCTACTGGAATCCATCGATCGATCCAACAATTAAGATTTTACAAATATATATATACGAATATATACAGGATCTGCACCGATCGATTGATCCCACACGGCCGTACCCAGCTCGAGGATTAGTTTAGAATTGGTTTACTCTGATTCAGACATGCATCGAGTGTTGGTAAGAATTAGGGGTTTATGGAAAAATGAAAATTTTGGGAAATTGGAGGGGGAGAGAGAGAGAGAGAGAGAGAGAACGCGATTAAATGCGGGAGTTGTTCAAGTATGGACAGCTCTGGGGTCATGTGATCACACCTGGCGGCCAACTGTGGGGAATGAATGGCTTGCACACACACGTTGCACTTTATCACCTCTCCAACGTCATCGGATATTTTTAAATGGTGAATATTAGGAAAAATTTCAACCATCGCCTTTTTAATTTATCATATTTTTAAGAATATTTATTTTATTATCAAAAATATCACGGACATCTCTTTTCAGTTTATAATTAAAGATTATTGATATCCTCTGTCATTAAATTACTATTTATAACAAAAATAAATTATCTCAAATACTAAAATTATCCCTACATAAATCCCAAATAATCTTTTTATATAAATTTTGATTAAAATTCGAACTGATTAAATTTTTTTATGTATTCAAATTTGAGTCGATTGAAATTCGATTTGAGCTAACTAAATTTTATTTTTGATGTATTAAAATTTGAGCATATTAATTTTTTTTTTTACGTATTAAAATTTGAGCCAATTTAAGCTCTACTTAAGATGTTGGTGCGGATTAAAATTCGTTTCGAATAAATTAAATTTTATATTTTTTTATTTATTAAAATTTAATTAAAATTTAATTTTTGCGTTTTAAAATATAAGTCAATTAAAATTTATATATTTTTTATGTATAAAAAATCTGGTAGATTAAAATTTTAATGTGAATTGATTAAAATTTGATTTAAGTCTCAAATATAATTTTAATATATTCAAATTTTAATATGTAAAAAAAATATAATTTTTAATCAACTCAAATGTTAATACATAAAACATTAATCTTAATTAGCTCGAATATAATTTTAATTTACCCAAATTTTAATAAGTAAAAAAATTTAGAAAATAAGAGAGGTCTCATTGAAAATATGTCTACTTAGAAAGGGTGTGGATAAAACTTTTCCTAAAATATATCATAGACAATTTAATAAATAATTAATCCCTTTAATTTGACAGGGGTCAGTAAAGATTCAAAAAATAAAAGAGGCATCTTTAAAGATATGATAAACTAAAAAAAATGTGACTGAAATTTTACCTAAATATTATAATTAGCCCTTAAATTTTATTTTTAATTTTAAAATAGTCTGTAAACTTTTAATTATCATAATTTAGGCCCTAAATTATTAATTTTTTTATCAATAAAATATTTTCGTCCATTTAACTTATTAGAACCAATGATGTGATGTGCAAATGACAAATACATGAGATGACCTTTATTGGTTCTATCGAGTGATTAATTTAGTGATAAATTTAGATAATTAAAATTTTAAAAACTATTTTAAAATTAGAGTCAAAATTTAAGAAATAATTATAATATTTACTTTTTTAAAAATATTCAAGAATTATACTTCTCATTTCACATTGGCCCTTAGACTATTCAATGTTTTGCCGTCAAATTTTGAAAAAGCATTGACCAATAGGGTGACGTGAAATACGAATCAATATTTTAATGTATAATTAGGCTTGTCAACAGTTTAAATCAATATTTATAATAGAGATTTATATACATATATAAATTATAAATATATTTGATGATGCACAAATTAGTTTGCACACCACTAGTCAAGTAATAGTATAAAATGTAATAAAATAAATAAAAGAAAAGAGGAAACAAGGTTTATAGTGGTTCGGTCAACAAAACCTACGTCCACTTTTGATGGCTAGGTTCGCCGAGAACTTTACTAACTCAGTGGTGTAGGGAGAGCAATGATTACAAGAGAGAGAGGAGATGAGCTTGACTCTTTTTCAGATGCCCCTCAAGTGTTGGGGGAGCTTACAATTTATAGTTCCGTACGTAATAATTGGATAGCTAGTCTGACGGTTATAATTGGAGCCGTTTAATAATAATTGAATCTCTTGGCGACTTCTCCTCTCCTTGGCGACCTTTCATCTCCTCAATCGGCAAGAAAATTATGATGCACTTCAAAAGACTTGGTCAAGGTATGTGGAAAGGTTGACTATCTCCAGGCCGTGTGGGATAGGTTCCAAGATGTTCCCTTGGTGGTGCAACTCCCTAATGAGCTTGTCTGACTTGGACCTCGTTTGGGTTGGACTTTGCTAGATCTCTTGGGATTGGATCATTAATTTAAGTCGGGCTTATAATATGGGTTAGGCCCTTGGACCTGGCCCATTATTTGCCCCCCAATGCCCTGCGTTTAAGGAACTTAGAAAGGAGGGCGTTCAGTTTGACATATTATGGGCCCCATTTGGAGTAACGGTCAAAATAGCGTACACACCTTTTTTAAATTTTCTAAAAACTTCTCTTTGTTGGCGACCCCATCACTTCCAGTAAACTCATTTTGCTTATAGGACCCCCTTAACTATATAAGCTCCATCCTTTATTTTTTTTTTGTTGCTACAAGAAGATTTTAAAATCCAAGTGTCAGACTATGTGTGCCTTGTATTTGCTGTATGCACAATGGCAAGGAGGTAGATGTTGGAGCGGAGTGGAGCCCGCCATGGCATCTGCCTTGCGGGGATGCTGATTAGTTGGGAGTGCAGGGGCAACACCCTTGTGGTATGGTACATGGGTATTTTTGCAAATACTTAAGATGTAACCCAAGAAAACCCTAGCTATAAATAGAGAACCTCTTTTTCATCCTTACTATTTCATTCATTCTTGAGAGAAGTGGAGGTGGAGCTCTTCTTAAAACCTTCCAAGAACATATTGGTGTGACTTTTCTTGTGATCTTTGTAGACCTAAGGCTTGTTATTCTTGAGTTTCTGAGTTACCAATGTCAACTGTAGAGGAAGAGATTCAAGCTTCCATTGATGTGGGGGTCCTAGGCTCCCCTTTTGGGGCTGATTTTGCTGGTTTCGGCGAGCAAGGAGATGGGCGAGCAAGGGAGAGCAGTCCGCTAGGCGAGTAGCCTGGGTGCTCTAGCCTAATGGGTGAGCAACCTAAGCGCTCCAACCCGTTGGGCGAGCAGATCAAGGAGATGAGAGCTGTGCAGGCGCCTATAGGCGCTAATTTGGACAACTTGGGCGAGTTGCCTGGGCGTGCGAACAGCCTGGGGAAGCTGCCTAGGCATACGAACAACAAGATTGATGTCTCTGTTGTGTGGGACCAGCTGGGCGAGCCACTCCAATCGGGCGAGCAGGCTGTCCTGGATAAGTAGGCTATCTTGGGTAGAGTCTTGGGCATTGAGGCGCCTAGGATGGACACCGATAATGATGCAAGCGCGCGAGGCAACCCATTAGGTGGGCAAAAAAATGCTCCTTTGGACTTGAGAAGTTTTGGAGAGGAAGTAGCTTTGGGCGAGCAAGAGGCTGAAAAGCAGCGTGCAATGAACACTTTTGGTGGTGGGAGTCCAGCTCCTCTAAATGTAACTTCTCAAAATCGAATTCCTCGAGACCTTTCTGGCAGCGGCTTGGGCAGAGCTTTACACCCTCGCGCCAAGAAACATCGAGGCAAGGCAACCCTCGATGACGATGGGTCCAAAGTAAGTACTATCTCCAGCACTTTAAATACGGACGTCGATATTTTGCGAGTTGTCTCCGCCTACCACATCCCTCCGACTGTGTTGTGTCGTTGAGCCGAGATGGGTGAGCCTGCCTCTGACGACTCCTCTGGTGACATTGCCATCTATGAGGAGATGTTGGAGGCTGAGTTTAGGTTCCCCATGTCTCATTCTATATGTAGCATTCTCGGGTACTTTTCCCTTACCCCTGAGGCGATTGTCACCCAATGGATGGAGGGTTTTGCTATGCTTTTTGGTGCTGTGGAGGAAAGTGCATCATGAGGATGCTTCTTCGGAGGAGTTTCATGGAGCTTATACCTTGAGTGAGACCCCTGGTCCCAATTGGGGTTGGTATTACTTTACCACGAAAGACAAACTGCTCATCGGATTACGATCCAACTGTCATAGTTGGAAATCTCACTTTTTATTTATTGGTGGAGAGTGGGCTGCAGAGGCGGATAGGACTTTGATACCGAGTGGATGGAGTGTCCCTAAAAAACTTGGTATGCCACACATTTACTTTCTCTCTTTTATCTTCCTTTTTTTTTTTCATCATTCCTCTTGCAGATCCCCCTATGTTCTCCCCAGGCCAAGAGTGGAAGCTGGAGGCGGTGAGAGCTTATGCTGAAAAAGACTTTGGAGTCCTTATGTCCAAAGATGGTGTTGCTACCCGAAGTCCAGTGGTTCTTCTTTGAAGAGGAAAAGTGAGTTAGTTCCTTTGCAGCTTTCTCTTTTACTTGGTGTTTTCCATCTAGGTAACACTTTATTTGCTTTGTAGCTATAAACAGGGAGAAGCTTGGGTCTCGCCTCTCTGATAGGAGTTCTCCTCCTTCTAAGGTGGCGAAGAAGACTTCCAAGTTGATGACGCGCGGCACCTCCCAAGTGACCTTGCCCGAGGCGTGCTCTTCTCAACCACCTCCTTAAGTGGCACCTCGGGCACCTTCCCATAAAGTGGCTTCTCCAGAGGTGCCTTCTTAGGCGAAGATTCCCTCAATTGGACCTTCCACTATAGAGTCTCATTTGTTGGCCACACTTTTTGCCCCCCGTTCAGCCACCCCTCCTATGGGGAACCCTGACGGAGTACCTTCTCAGATCTGCTCCATGTTAGGTAATGCACTAGTCATCAAGGATCGGCTTGGGTTGTTTTTGTGCAAGAAGGATGTGGATGAGATTGGAGCCTTGGGTACGGAGGGAATTCTTAGCTTTTTCCTAGAACGCTGGGCTCAGATATGAGTTTATTTTCTCTCATTTCTCCCTTCCATAAGTGTCTGACCTTCTTTTGCCTTCTGTTTTTCTCCAGGCTTCATCAGCATCTATGTGTTTACTTTCAAGGACCCTTCTTTATCCCAAGCTGAAGCATGATCATGAAGTTGTGNCTAACTGCTCACCGGATTACGATCCAACTGTCATAGTTGGAAATCTCACTTTTTATTTATTGGTGGAGAGTGGGCTGTAGAGGCGGGTAGGACTTTGATACCGAGTGGATGGAGTGTCCCTAAAAAACTTGGTATGCCACACATTTACTTTCTCTCTTTTATCTTCCTTTTTTTTTTTCATCATTCCTCTTGCAGATCCCCCTATGTTCTCCCAAGGCCAAGAGTGGAAGCTGGAGGCGGTGAGAGCTTATACTGAAAAAGACTTTGGAGTCCTTATGTCCAAAGATGGTGTTGCTACCCCGAAGTCCAGTGGTTTTTCTTTGAAGAGGAAAATTGAGTTAGTTCCTTTGCAGCTTTCTCTTTTACTTGGTGTTTTCCATCTAGGTAACACTTTATTTGCTTTGTAGCTATAAACAGGGAGAAGCTTGGGTCTCGCCTCTCTGATAGGAGTTCTCCTCCTTCTAAGGTGGCGAAGAAGACTTCCAAGTTGATGACGCGCGGCACCTCCCAAGTGACCTTGCCCGAGGCGTGCTCTTCTCAACCACCTCCTCAAGTGGCACCTCAGGCACCTTCCCATAAAGTGGCTTCTCCAGAGGTGCCTTTTTAGGCGAAGATTCCTTCAATTGGACCTTCCACTATAGAGTCTCATTTGTTGGCCACACTTTTTGCCCCCCGTTCAGCCACCCCTCCTATGGGGAACCCTGACGGAGTACCTTCTCAGATCTGCTCCATGTTAGGTAATGCACTAGTCATCAAGGATCGGCTTGGGTTGTTTTTGTGCAAGAAGGATGTGGATGAGATTGGAGCCTTGGGTACGGAGGGAATTCTTAGCTTTTTCCTAGAAGGCTGGGCTCAGATAAGAGTTTATTTTCTCTCATTTCTCCCTTCCATAAGTGTCTGACCTTCTTTTGCCTTCTGTTTTTCTCCAGGCTTCATCAGCATCTATGTGTTTACTTTCAAGGACCCTTCTTTATCCCAAGCTGAAGCATGATCATGAAGTTGTGCAAAATGATCTTTGTGCTGCTCAAGAGAGGATAGCCGAGCTTGAAGGTGCTGGCAGGATTTATGACGCTAACCTTGTGGCATCCCGTAAAAGGGCAACTGGACTTGAGGTTGAGCTTTCGACGATTCATAGAAGGACGGCCAGACTCGAGACTGAGCTTGCTGAGGTCCGTGAGAGGGCCACGCTCAGTGAAGCTGAGCTTTCGGTTGCCCATGGGAGGGCGGCCATGCTCGACACTGAGCTTGTGGAGATCCGTGAGAGGGTCACGCTCAGTGAGGCTGAGCTTGCAAAGATCCGTGAGAAGGCCATGATCAGAGAGGCTGCCCTTGAGGCAGAGGTGAAGGCTGCTCAAGAAAGAGCTTCTCGGGCTAAGGCAAACCTGGAGAATGGCGTTCTAGATGCTTTCATTGATGGTTATGAGGGGCTCCGGGGAAAGATTTCTACCGCCTTCCCCGACATTGATGTCTCAGGCTTCTTGCCAACTAAGGCACCTGAGGATAGTGCTGGGAGCTCTGATGGTGCCGAGGGTGATGATGACGAGAAGGTGGAGGATGACGACCATGAGAGTAGTTAGAGTGCTAGAGACTTTTTGATTTTATGATGATGAGGAGGTGGAGGATGACAACCATGAGAGTAGTTAGAGTGCTAGAGACTTTTTGATTTTAATTTGTCTTTAGGAAATCATTTTGTGGTCCAATTTTTGTAAAAGTGGTTTTTACCATTGATGCTACTTTGAAGCTGAGAAGTTGAATATGAAAATGCAAAGATTTTTTTGAAGTAAACCTCTAAAATTTTATTCATTTTTAAAGCAATATCAAGTAATAGCCCCACAAAAGAGTACAAAAAATAATAAAACCAAGTCTCTAACTTTTCTACTTTCTACTCTCAATGTGTCACTGGTAGTACCTCTTCAAGTGCTCCGCGTTCCATGGATGGGGTAAGACCTTCCCCTCAGAATTCTAAATCTTGTAAGTGNTTCATTTTTAAAGCAATATCAGGTAATAGCTCCACAAAAGAGTACAAAAAATAATAAAACCAAGTCTCTAACTTTCCTACTTTCTACTCTCAATGTGTCACTGGTAGTACCTCTTCAAGTGCTCCGCGTTCCATGGATGGGGTAAGACCTTCCCCTCAGAATTCTAAATCTTGTAAGTGTCTGGCCTCACCTCTGTTATGAGGTAGGGTCCTTCCCAATCCAGTCCTAGTTTTTCTTCGTGTGAATCCTTTGTGGCGAGGATCACTTTCTTGAGGACCTAGTCTCCTAGTTGAAAGGAGCAAGACTTCACCCTCGAGTTATAGTACTTTGCCATACGACGCTTATACTCCGCGTTGTGGACCACAGCCATTTCCCTTGCCTCCTCTACCAAGTCGAGGTTGATGCGGAGTCCTTCCTCATTGGTGTCGGGGTCATGGTGTTGGACCTGTAGAGAATGCACCCTAATTTTCATAGGGATAACTGCCTCAGTTCCAAAGGCGAGAGAGAAGAGAGTTTCTCCAGTTGAAGCTCTTGGTGTGGTGCGGTAGGCCCATAATACCCCTGGGAGCTCATCAACCCAAAGACCCTTCACCTTTTCGAGCCTTGTCTTTAGACTGCGCAACACCGTTCTTATCATGACTTCTGCTTGTCCGTTTGCCTGCGGGTGCGCCAGGCTGGAATGAGGCTACTTTATCTGAAGGTCATTACAGAAGGAGTTCAGGAGCTTGTTGTCAAACTGCTTGGCGTTGTCACTTACAATGGCATGGGGTATCTCAAAGCGGCAGACTAGGTTTTTTAAATAAAATCTTTGACCTTTGCATCTATTATTTTTGCTAAGGGTTCGGCCTCCGCCCATTTAGTGAAGTAGTCCACTGCTACCACCACGAACTTGCACTGTCCTCTGCTAAGAGGAAGGGGGCCTAGGATGTCAATACCCCATCTAGAGAAGGGCCACGGACTTGTGATAACCGTGAGTTCCTCTGGTGGCTGCCTGAGCACAGTAGTGAAACACTGACATTTGTCGCACTTCTTGGCGAATTCCTGGGCATCTCTCATCATATTAGGCCAGAAGTAGCCTTGTCTGAGAGCCTTGTAGGCGAGGGACTGCCCTTCTGAGTGATTTTCACAAACCCCTTCATGGATCTCCCACATTGCATAGTGAGCTTCTTCAGGTGAGAGGCATCTCAGTAATGGCAATGAGTAACCTCTTTTGTACAGGGTGTCTTGTTGATAGTAAACTTGGTGGCTTTCATCCGGAGCTTCCTGGCTTCTAGAGGGTCCTCTGGCAATGCGTCTTCTTGGAGATATGCCCTTTTCGGGGTCATCCAATTTGACTCAGTAGATGCACAGTTGACACTTTTGGCCTCTATGTCTAACTTGCTTGGTCTGAATTGGTGACCAATAAAATGCCGGTTCTCTTGGTAGGGCTTCCAAGGATGAGGCAAACCTGGCTAGTGCCTCAGCGGCCATGTTGTCTTCTCTCGGGATGTGACAGATTTGGAAGTATTAGAACTTTGTGATCAAGCTTTTCACCATGCTGAGGTATTCTTGCATTCTGGTTTCTTTTGCTNGTTGCCCATGGGAGGGCGGCCATGCTCGACACTGAGCTTGTGGAGATCCGTGAGAGGGTCACGCTCAGTGAGGCTGAGCTTGCAAAGATCCGTGAGAAGGCCATGATCAGAGAGGCTGCCCTTGAGGCAGAGGTGAAGGCTGCTCAAGAAAGAGCTTCTCGGGCTAAGGCAAACCTGGAGAATGGCGTTCTAGATGCTTTCATTGATGGTTATGAGGAGNGCCAATCTTAATCCAGAGAGGAGGGCTTCGTATTTTGCCTCATTGTTGGAAGCAGTAAAGTGGAGCTTCACTGCATATTTGAAGGGAGTACCGTTGGGGCTTATCAAGATCAGGCTTGCTCCTTCTCNCTTTCCCGACATTGATGTCTCAGGCTTCTTGCCAACCAAGGCACTTGAGGATAGTACTGGGAGCTTTGATGGTGCCGAGGGTGATGATGACGAGAAGGTGGAGGATGACGACCATGAGAGTAGTTAGAGTGTTAGAGACTTTTTGATTTTATAATGATGAGGAGGTGGAGGATGACGACCATGAGAGTAGTTAGAGTGCTAGAGACTTTTTGATTTTAATTTGTCTTTAGGAAATCATTTTGTGGTCCAATTTTTGTAAAAGTGGTTTTTACCACTGATGCTACTTTGAAGCTGAGAAGTTGAATATGAAAATGCAAAGATTTTTTTGAAGTAAACCTCTAAAATTTTATTCATTTTTAAAGCAATATCAAGTAATAGCCCCACAAAAGAGTACAAAAAATAATAAAACCAAGTCTCTAACTTTTCTACTTTCTACTCTCAATGTGTCACTGGTAGTACCTCTTCAAGTGCTCCGCGTTCCATGGATGGGGTAAGACCTTCCCCTCAGAATTCTAAATCTTGTAAGTGTCTGGCCTCACCTCTGTTATGAGGTAGGGTCCTTCCCAATCCAGTCCTAGTTTTTCTTCGTGTGAATCCTTTGTGGCGAGGATCACTTTCTTGAGGACCTAGTCTCCTAGTTGAAAGGAGCAAGACTTCACCCTCGAGTTATAGTACTTTGCCATACGACGCTTATACTCCGCGTTGTGGACCACAGCCATTTCCCTTGCCTCCTCTACCAAGTCGAGGTTGATGCGGAGTCCTTCCTCATTGGTGTCGGGGTCATGGTGTTGGACCTGTAGAGAATGCACCCTAATTTTCATAGGGATAACTGCCTCAGTTCCAAAGGCGAGAGAGAAGAGAGTTTCTCCAGTTGAAGCTCTTGGTGTGGTGCGGTAGGCCCATAATACCCCTGGGAGCTCATCAACCCAAAGACCCTTCACCTTTTCGAGCCTTGTCTTTAGACTGCGCAACACCGTTCTTATCATGACTTCTGCTTGTCCGTTTGCCTGCGGGTGCGCCAGGCTGGAATGAGGCTACTTTATCTGAAGGTCATTACAGAAGGAGTTCAGGAGCTTGTTGTCAAACTGCTTGGCGTTGTCACTTACAATGGCATGGGGTATCTCAAAGCGGCAGACTAGGTTTTTTAAATAAAATCTTTGACCTTTGCATCTATTATTTTTGCTAAGGGTTCGGCCTCCGCCCATTTAGTGAAGTAGTCCACTGCTACCACCACGAACTTGCACTGTCCTCTGCTAAGAGGAAGGGGGCCTAGGATGTCAATACCCCATCTAGAGAAGGGCCACGGACTTGTGATAACCGTGAGTTCCTCTGGTGGCTGCCTGAGCACAGTAGTGAAACACTGACATTTGTCGCACTTCTTGGCGAATTCCTGGGCATCTCTCATCATATTAGGCCAGAAGTAGCCTTGTCTGAGAGCCTTGTAGGCGAGGGACTGCCCTTCTGAGTGATTTTCACAAACCCCTTCATGGATCTCCCACATTGCATAGTGAGCTTCTTCAGGTGAGAGGCATCTCAGTAATGGCAATGAGTAACCTCTTTTGTACAGGGTGTCTTGTTGATAGTAAACTTGGTGGCTTTCATCCGGAGCTTCCTGGCTTCTAGAGGGTCCTCTGGCAATGCGTCTTCTTGGAGATATGCCCTTTTCGGGGTCATCCAATTTGACTCAGTAGATGCACAGTTGACACTTTTGGCCTCTATGTCTAACTTGCTTGGTCTGAATTGGTGACCAATAAAATGCCGGTTCTCTTGGTAGGGCTTCCAAGGATGAGGCAAACCTGGCTAGTGCCTCAGCGGCCATGTTGTCTTCTCTCGGGATGTGACAGATTTGGAAGTATTAGAACTTTGTGATCAAGCTTTTCACCATGCTGAGGTATTCTTGCATTCTGGTTTCTTTTGCTTCGAACTCGCCCTTCACTTGATTAACAATCAGTTAAGAATCACTGTAAGTGGCTAGGTGTTGTGCTTCCATTTCAGCTGTCAATCTTAATCCAGAGAGGAGGGCTTCGTATTTTGCCTCATTGTTGGAAGCAGTAAAGTGGAGCTTCACTGCATATTTGAAGGGAGTACCGTTGGGGCTTATCAAGATCAGGCTTGCTCCTTCTCCCCCACTAGTTGAGGAGCCGTCTACATAGAGTTTTCAAAGTGATAGAGATGAGGGCTTAGAGATTAAAGCGGGAGTCTGGATACCAGGCTAGGCGCCTGGGAGTGCCTGGGCGCCTGTGGAGGAAATTTGGTCGCCTGAGGTGGAGAGATGGGCACCTGGAGAGGAGATTTGGGTACTAGGAGGGGCTTGGGTGCCAGGCTGGGTACCAGGAGGAGCCTGGGCTCCAAGCCTGGATGCCTGGGCACCTACCCTGGGTGCCTGAACACTTGTGCTATCCTGGGCGCTTGGTTCGGTTGCCTGATTATTCTCGTTGAGTGTCCGGGTACCCTCGCCGGGTATTTGGGTGTCCTCGCCGGGCTCTTGATCACTTCGCATGTCCAGGCTCTGAAGTGTGGAAAACTCATTGATCTCCTCCTCTATTGGCATAAGCTCAGCAATAAAGTCTGTCAATACTTGTGCTTTGATGGCCGTAATTGGCTGGTATTGAATGTTGAACTCCCCTAGTTCCACTGCCCACTTGAGGAGTTTCCCTAATACATCTGGTTTTCCTAAGACTCTTTTTAGAGGCTGATCTGTGATCATAACAATGGTGTGACTCTAGAAATAATGTCGAAGACGCCTAGCTGTTGTGACAAGAGCGAGCGCTAGTTTATCCAGGCCCAAATATCTGATCTCTGCTCCTCGGTAGGCTCTGCTCACATAATAGATGGGCCTTTGTACTCCATCATTGTTCCTGACGAGGACGGAGCTTACTGCTGAGGGAGAAGTAGAGAGGTATATGTATAATATTTCTCCTAATACAACATTTGACAAGAGAGGAGGCTTAGCTAGATAGGCTTTGAGCCTTTGAAAGGCCTCCTCTGTCTCAGGTTCCCACTTGAAAGCTTTTCGGAGAATCTTGAAGAAAGGCAATCATTTGTCTATAGACTTGGAAACAAATCTGTTGAGTGCTGCAACTCTCCCATTGAGGCGCTGGAGCTCCTTAGTCGAGGAAGGCGACTTCATATCAAGGATGGCCTTGATCTTGTCGGGGTTTGCCTCAATTCCCCTCTGGTTAACCATAAAATCGAGGAATTTTCTTGACCCAACGCCAAAGGTGCACTTCTCCGGATTTAGCTTCATGCGGTACGATCTGAGAACATTGAAGGTTTCGTGGAGGTGGTCAATGTGGTCTGTCGCAACGAGAATCTTCACTAGCATGTCGTCCACATACACCTCCATTATTTTCCCGATCTGCGACTAAAACATCTTATTTACCAATCGTTGATAAGTTGCTCCTGCATTTTTTAACCCGAAGGGCATGACCCTGTAGCAGTAGGTCCCCCTTGGAGTGATGAATGATGTCTTCTCCTGGTTTGGGGGATGCATGCTGATCTGGTTATACCCAGAATATGCATCCAGGAAAGTGAGCAATTCATGTCCTGCGGTGGCATCAATGAGGAGGTCTATTCGTGATAGTGGGTAACTATCCTTTGGGCATGCCTTATTAAGCTCAGTAAAGTCAACGCAAAGGCGCCACTTCCCATTAACTTTAGTTACCATCACCACATTGGAGACCCACTCAGGATAGGCTACTTCTCTGGCCGCCCCATTCTCTATTAACTTTTTTACCACCTTTTCCATTGCTTGGGCCCTTTCAGTGGAGGTACCCCTTAACTTTTAGTGAACCGGCTTGTGGCGAGGGTCAACATTAAGGTGGTGTGTGATGACCTTAGGGTCAATGCCCTCAAGATTTTCATGTGAACACGTAAAAACGTCCATGTTGAGCCTTAGAAAGTCTGTTAACTGGTGGACCAAATCTTTAGAAAGGGAAGAACCGATGTACACCCTTCTATCTGGATATTCCTCATTTAAGACCATTGGGGTGAGCTTCTCGATAGGCTCTCCTCTTTCTATGGTGGCGTCATCCCTTAGGTTGAGGACGTCTACTTGAAGCACTTTCTGTGGCTTTCTCGTCCTCATGGAGGAGACATAGCATTCTCTCGCAGCTACTTGGTCCCCTCGGACCTCTCCGACTCCGTTAGAGGTGGGGAAACGGAGAAGGAGATGGTAGGTGGAGGGCACAGCTCATAAGGCGTTGAGAGCAGGTCGCCTTAAAATGATGTTGTAGGCTGAAGGGCATCCTATCACTAAGAAATTGACCATGATCGTGGAGCTTCGAGGTGTTACTCCAGCAGTGACAGGTAAGGTGATGGACTCTAGGGGATATACTTTCTCTCCCGAGAACCCAATGAGGGGAGACCTGATAGATTGCAACCTCTCCCTACCTAAGTTGAGCTTGTCATAAGCCTCTGCGAACAAGATATCCGCTGAGCTACTGCTGTCCATGAGAATCCTTCTTACTTGGAAGTTGGCCACGGTCATGGAGAGCACCAAAAGGTCATCATAGGGGTGCTGGATTTCTTCCAAATCCTTGTCTGAAAAGGATATGACTTCACTATTGCCAAGCTTGAGAGTCTTGGATGGGCGCAATTCCTCGGGGTGCCTAGCTTTCCTGGCATGAGCCTTTATAGCAGAGAGGGATTCTCTTCCGCTTGCTAGCTTTCTGGAGATGATGTGAATCTCCCCAATGGGCAGTTGGTCTTCCTGATTACGGGGTGGTGCTGGCTCCTGCCCTCTACCGGCAACATATTGGCATAGATGACTTCGTTGGATGAGCTCCTTAATCTGCCTTTTGAGGTCATAACAATCATCGGTGTCATGACCATGGTCGCGATGAAAGTGATAATACTTGTTTGGGTTCCTGCGGTTTGGGGGAGACTTCATCCTCCCAGGCCACTTTATTGCGGGGTCATCCTGGATCTGCAATAGGATGTGCCCGACAGCGGCATTGAGGGGAATGAAGGCCTGTTGATCTTTCTGGGGAGTAGGATCGAGTCGGTCTTTGGGAGGTACCCTCTCCGTCCTACTGTTGCGCTTGATATTATTTTCCTTCTTGTCATCCTTGTCTCTTTTCTTTCTTTTTTCCCCAGCTCTGGATGACTCACATCTCCTGGCTCTTGTAATGTCCTCAGCATTCATATATTTTTGCGCCTTCGCTAGTAGTTCTATCATGTTCTTCGGTGGGCGTTTCATCACCGAGAAAAGGAAGCTTGACGACCGAAGGCCTCCAAGGAAGGCGGTCATGCTGACCTTATCATCAGGCTCCTCAACTTGAAAGACCTCCTCATTAAAACGAGTGAGGTAGCTCCTTAGGCTCTCGTCTCGTTCCTGCTTTATGCTGAGCAGGTGGGTGGTAGGCTTCTGGTGGCGGCGCCCTCCAATGAAGTGTGACACAAAAGACCTGCTCAGTTTAGCAAATGTGCCAATAGAGTCTGAGGAGAGTTTGGCAAACCATTGCCGAGCAGACCCCTTCAAGGTGGTTGGGAATGCTCTGCACATAATTTCGTCGGGGACGTTGTGCAGTTGTATCAAAGTTTTAAAAGTTTCAAGGTGGTCTAGAGGATCTTTTCGTACCGTCAAAGGTCTCAACGGATGGCATCTTGAATTTTTGAGGGAATGGGTAGTTCGTCACGTCGGGTTTGAAAGGTGTGTCAGTTCGACTTACGAGGTAATCCACTATCTCGGGGCCTTGCGCCTTTATGGTGTTGAAGATATCTCCTAACTGATTTTGAACCTCCTTAATTTTTTTGTCCCACTGATTGGGAGGAGGTCCTCTGGAATTATCACGAACATGACTCTCGTGCTCCATGCTTTGGTTGTCCCCCTCATCCTCTAGGAGAGGAGGGTCTCCACTATGGGGAGCAGAAGCAGGTGCTGGAGGAGGAGGTCCCTCATGGTGGGGCTCCCTGTGTAGGGTGCCCAAAGGGTGGATAGTGCCTAGGTGAGGAGCTTCTTGATGACCAGGGAGTGGAGCTCCCCTGGCTTGAGGTCCAGGTTGTGCTCCTCCTTGTTGCCCGAGCATCAATCGTAGGATCTGTTGGTTTTGGGCTATGAGCTGCTGCATCGTGACTAGCATCTGTTGTGCATTTGGGACGGGATTAACAGGTGGAGGAGGTGGAGGAGCAACCTCCTCCTCTCGTAGACTATCTTCCTGCTGACTCATGGTTCTTATGGTGATTGATTGTGATTGAGCAAAGGAAAATGGTTAGGTGAGAATTCTGTCGTTCCCACAGACGGCGCCAAAACTGATGATGCACAAATTAGTTTGCACACCATTAGTCAAGTAATAGTATAAAATGCAATAAAATAAATAGAGGGAAAGAGGAAACAAGATTNACCTATCAAGCAACACATTTTTTTCGCAAAAGAAGCATGTTGATTAATGGTATAATGTTACTAAAATATTGTAAGGCAATTACTACCTTGTTGGCCAAAAAAATCGGCTACATTGTTTGCCTGCATGATTATATGTTTCACTTTTGATTTAATACATCATAACATGTTTANTACGTCCACTTTCGATAGCTAAGTTCGCCGGGAACTTTATTAACTCAGGGGTGTAGGGAGAGCAAGGATTACAAGAGAGAGAGAGGAGATGTGCTTGACTCTTTTTCAGATGCCCCCCAAGTGTTGGGGGAGCTTATAATTTATAGTTTCGTGCGTAGTAATTGGATAGCTAGTCTGACGGTCATAATTGGGGCCGTTTAATTGTAATTGAATCTCTTGGCGACTTCTCCTCTCCTTGGCGACCTTTCATCTCCTTAACTGGCAAGGAAATTATGATGCACTCCAAAGGACTTGGTCAAGGTATGTGGAAAGGTTGACTCTCTCCAGGCCGTGTGGGATAGGTTCCAGGATGTTCCCTTGGTGGTGTAACTCCTTGATGAGCTTGTCTGGCTTGGATCTCGTTTTGGCTGGACTTTGCTAGATCTCTTGGGATTGGATAATTAATTTAAGTCGGGCTTATAATATGGGTTGGGCTCTTGGATCTAGCCCATCAATATTAGTCCTAATCCGTGTCTAAAGGCACTATGAAACATAAAGCTCTAGCGTTTAAAAAATTGATCTCACTATACTAAATTTAAAGTTAATTTCTTTACTTACATAATTTAAAATTAATTTCTACATATTATTTTATTAAAAATAAAGTCAAAATTTTTTCAAAATACATAACTCGATATAATTTTTTAACATGTGTATATTATTATGTATGAATAATGTATGAAATAAAAGTTATGTTAAACTATAAATTAACTAAATATTAACTGATTGAAGATATGATAGAATTCGGTGATGTGCTTTTTTTTAAGAAAAAATGTATAGAGGGTAAAATTCAACTTATTAGCTGATTTATTATATAGATTAATTAGATTGAATTTATATATATTGATATCTATATTCGATTTAAGATATTTAAACGGATTTGGATTAAATTTGGATTGAAATCAAGTTCATTAATAGGCCTAAGTATAATATGATAAAATTGATAGTATAAGGAGTAATGTGAAATAAAATGTACAATTCAAATGATTTAAGTATAAACCATTGTCCAACATAACCAACTGATGTGCATCCAACGGATTGGATGTGACAATTCTTCATAAACTAGTCTTTAAGTTAGCCATTAGTCTTACACCTACTAATACTCAAATAACATATTAAGACTATTTCTTATGTGGGGGTGTTTGAATTATGGGTTAAAAGGGTTATCATATGTCGGATTGGATAAAAAGTTGATGGGGCCATTTATATCATGTTTGAGAAGAGCTTTTACCTCAATCCAATGGGTATTGAAAAAAAATTTCCAAAAAATAATTGGTTTGAAAGTATTTCTCAAATCCAGGTTGTTTTTAAAACTTTAGTTGGTCTCACATTTTTTGGCTTGAATAGTGACCTTCCAAAACCCTTATGGCCTGTTTGGTACGAGGGAAAATAGGATGGATGGAAAATGGTGAATGGAAAGTAGGATGGAAAATGTAATTTTCCTTTGTTTGGTTAGAAGGGAAAGATGGAGGGAAAGGAAAGATGGAGGGAAAGGAAATCCATTCAGCCCACCATTTTTAATCCCTCCATTTTTGGGCGGAAAGTGGCAGACAAGTTGGTCATGATGGGTCCCACAACTTTTATGTAATGCTTAATTACCATTTACTCCAAAAAACTCATCTCTCTCAATAAACTATTAATATTCTATTAAGGATATTTTTGATATTTCACAACTAATAATATTCAATTATTTTTTTGCATATCAAATAAAATAATAAAAAATTTATTCCTTCTACTTTTCCATCATTCTTACCAAACACAAAATATGGAAAACCTCTTTCCTTCTTTCAAGGATGAAAAATCTATCTCTCATATTTTTCCATCCTTCCAACATTTCATCCTTTCTACCAAACGGACCATTAAAAATGTTAGTCTAATTGACGTTTTAATTAAAAACGTCAATTGTACTAACATTTTTAAGTTCAATTTGAGCATCATTTTTTCTCTCCTCTTATTTCCTTTCTCTTATTTTTCCTTTTTCCCCCATCTGAGCCCTAATATTTTCAGGCAAGAGAAATCGAAATCAACCTCATCATCTGCACCCCCCATAGTAGACATTCAATCAGCAGCCTCATCATTTTATTTTCCCTTCATCAGCACTATCTGAAACCCCTAGCCAACTGCCACTATCGGTCACCCCCAATTCCAAGCACCACCACCATCGCAGCACCACCTTGCACCACCCACCATCGAAGCCCCAAATCCAAGCACCACCGCCATCGAAGCCCCAAACCCCATCACCACCCAACACCACTATCACCACCACTAGTCCCAGCTGCAATCGGTGTGTTGCATAAATCATAACCACCACCCCCACCATAAGAAATCCCCAAAATCCCCCAATATGTACTACTGTTCCTCCATTGCACCGCTGACATTGCCTCCACCACCTTCGGTTAGACCTCTTTATTGATTGAAAGAAAAATATTGAAATTATATGAATTATTAAAATATTGAAACTCTATGAAAATATTGATTATTAAGTTGAGTTGATTATTGATTGTGTTATTGAGTTAGGTATTGCGTAAATTATTGAGTTATTGGGTTGAGTTGAAATATTTAACCATTGTCAATATTTGAAATATTGAGTTGATTATTAAGGTATTGAGTTGATTATTGAGGTATTGAGTTGAGTTAAAATATTGAATTATTTAATAGATTTCAAATATTGAAATATTGAGTTGATTATTATTGAGTTGATTATTAGTGAGTTGATTATTGTTGAGTATATATTTTGTGAAATGTTTAGCCTAAATTGTTTTCAAATTGGGTTTTCAGTTTGAGTGTTGAATAGAGTTTGTCAAATTTGTAGGCTAATTTATTCTAATTATATGGTAATTCAAAATTTAAATTTAATTTAATTTAATAATCACATAGAGTATGTATGTAGTTGTACACAATGATCTAGCAATAACCCTTGGCTGAGTTTTGGGATTAAAATTGAATCAAATAAATCTTTCATTCATTTATTTTCTATCACAACTTTTTTTGTCTTTTTCAAATTCTGTTACAAACTCATTCATTCCTTTGTAATTTCTTTGTTAAAAACTCTTTCATTCTTTTTCAACTTATTTTAAAAACTCATTCATTCATTTGTTTGAGAATTGGATCATTGTTTTCTGTTAATTTCAGTTTGCTTCAATCTCACTCCTGGTATGTACTCATTCATTCCATCCTCATCATGTCCTATCTAATTCAACATTTATACGAAACTGAAATTTGACTTTAGCATATTAAGCATATTCTATGCCTTTCTCAATCTTAATCGAAGTAGTGTAGTTATGTCTCTTACCTATCAAGCAACACATTTTTTTCGCAAAAGAAGCATGTTGATTAATGGTATAATGTTACTAAAATATTGTAAGGCAATTACTACCTTGTTGGCCAAAAAAATCGGCTACATTGTTTGCCTGCATGATTATATGTTTCACTTTTGATTTAATACATCATAACATGTTTATGAGATACCCTCTTTTGGGGATTATTGTTTCAAACTTCCATGTAAATGTTGGATCTCCATCTTTCTTAGTTTCCTACAAGTACACTTCATTCTTGTAGGTTTCGTATTTGATCAATGCTTCTAGGTCGCATGTGGTAGATTCATATGGGACTTTGATGAAATATGGATATGTTTTCCTCAAGTATTAACTGTTTCTATCCATTCCCAGGTTCTTTTGACTTTAGAAATTATTCCATAACTGAAACTAATTGAAATGATGGGAAAATAATTTACCGTTTTGCTATATTGGAGTGGAAGAATGAAATATGGATTGGAGGGTTTATCATATAGTTGTCCTCCCAAAGGTAGAATTGTTATCAATAGTGGTATACAAATGACGAAGTTATTGAGTAAAATTTATACTGTAATGGGGTTGGATAGGGCGCATAACAAGTTGAAGTTGACTTGTAGATATTCTTTTATACTTGGAACATGACCAAACATGAATACATATGTAGGTCCAAAAATTATGAACGATGAGCTAGTGACTTATGTAGTTAATGTGGTACTTGACAACTCCAGCATTGCTAGTGTTACTTTGTACGTGGAGACGGAGGACACCAATGTTGGCATAAATAGTAGTCAGACCGGAGGGTGCATACCAACAACTGTTATGTCTTATACTAAGTTGCTTCGGCGAGAGATGGGTACCTTGACATTTTTAACTTCCGGTGTGAAGGGTGAATGTTCAACTCACGTGGGGATGCAGGTAATGGATGAGTATAGGAAGTATTTTTATACCCAACAGAGAATTGAAACCGCAACATACGGTGGGTACTCAGCCAACAATTCACTGAGTCAGAATTTTCAAATGGGTGAGGCAAGAATTGAGTTGGGTGAACAAGATGATGTTCGTCAACCAATAATGCAACAAAGCCCAATCCGAGAATATGAAGAAATGTGTGCCAATGNTATGTTAAACTATAAATTAACTAAATATTAACTGATTGAAGATATGATAGAATTCGGTGATGTGCTTTTTTTTAAGAAAAAATGTATAGAGGGTAAAATTCAACTTATTAGCTGATTTATTATATAGAT
This sequence comes from Ilex paraguariensis, assembly GCA_963454935.2. Classification (NCBI taxonomy): domain Eukaryota; kingdom Viridiplantae; phylum Streptophyta; class Magnoliopsida; order Aquifoliales; family Aquifoliaceae; genus Ilex; species Ilex paraguariensis. Next base: position 445,131 of record CAUOFW020000959.1, on the reverse strand, counting down.
TAATTAGATTGAATTTATATATATTGATATCTATATTCGATTTAAGATATTTAAACGGATTTGGATTAAATTTGGATTGAAATCAAGTTCATTAATAGGCCTAAGTATAATATGATAAAATTGATAGTATAAGGAGTAATGTGAAATAAAATGTACAATTCAAATGATTTAAGTATAAACCATTGTCCAACATAACCAACTGATGTGCATCCAACGGATTGGATGTGACAATTCTTCATAAACTAGTCTTTAAGTTAGCCATTAGTCTTACACCTACTAATACTCAAATAACATATTAAGACTATTTCTTATGTGGGGGTGTTTGAATTATGGGTTAAAAGGGTTATCATATGTCGGATTGGATAAAAAGTTGATGGGGCCATTTATATCATGTTTGAGAAGAGCTTTTACCTCAATCCAATGGGTATTGAAAAAAAATTTCCAAAAAATAATTGGTTTGAAAGTATTTCTCAAATCCAGGTTGTTTTTAAAACTTTAGTTGGTCTCACATTTTTTGGCTTGAATAGTGACCTTCCAAAACCCTTATGGCCTGTTTGGTACGAGGGAAAATAGGATGGATGGAAAATGGTGAATGGAAAGTAGGATGGAAAATGTAATTTTCCTTTGTTTGGTTAGAAGGGAAAGATGGAGGGAAAGGAAAGATGGAGGGAAAGGAAATCCATTCAGCCCACCATTTTTAATCCCTCCATTTTTGGGCGGAAAGTGGCAGACAAGTTGGTCATGATGGGTCCCACAACTTTTATGTAATGCTTAATTACCATTTACTCCAAAAAACTCATCTCTCTCAATAAACTATTAATATTCTATTAAGGATATTTTTGATATTTCACAACTAATAATATTCTATTATTTTTTTTCATATCAAATAAAATAATAAAAAATTTATTCCTTCTACTTTTCCATCATTCTTACCAAACACAAAATATGGAAAACCTCTTTCCTTCTTTCAAGGATGAAAAATCTATCTCTCATATTTTTCCATCCTTCCAACATTTCATCCTTTCTACCAAACGGACCATTAAAAATGTTAGTCTAATTGACGTTTTAATTAAAAACGTCAATTGTACTAACATTTTTAAGTTCAATTTGAGCATCATTTTTTCTCTCCTCTTATTTCCTTTCTCTTATTTTTCCTTTTTCCCCCATCTGAGCCCTAATATTTTCAGGCAAGAGAAATCGAAATCAACCTCATCATCTGCACCCCCCATAGTAGACATTCAATCAGCAGCCTCATCATTTTATTTTCCCTTCATCAGCACTATCTGAAACCCCTAGCCAACTGCCACTATCGGTCACCCCCAATTCCAAGCACCACCACCATCGCAGCACCACCTTGCACCACCCACCATCGAAGCCCCAAATCCAAGCACCACCGCCATCGAAGCCCCAAACCCCATCACCACCCAACACCACTATCACCACCACTAGTCCCAGCTGCAATCGGTGTGTTGCATAAATCATAACCACCACCCCCACCATAAGAAATCCCCAAAATCCCCCAATATGTACTACTGTTCCTCCATTGCACCGCTGACATTGCCTCCACCACCTTCGGTTAGACCTCTTTATTGATTGAAAGAAAAATATTGAAATTATATGAATTATTAAAATATTGAAACTCTATGAAAATATTGATTATTAAGTTGAGTTGATTATTGATTGTGTTATTGAGTTAGGTATTGCGTAAATTATTGAGTTATTGGGTTGAGTTGAAATATTTAACCATTGTCAATATTTGAAATATTGAGTTGATTATTAAGGTATTGAGTTGATTATTGAGGTATTGAGTTGAGTTAAAATATTGAATTATTTAATAGATTTCAAATATTGAAATATTGAGTTGATTATTATTGAGTTGATTATTAGTGAGTTGATTATTGTTGAGTATATATTTTGTGAAATGTTTAGCCTAAATTGTTTTCAAATTGGGTTTTCAGTTTGAGTGTTGAATAGAGTTTGTCAAATTTGTAGGCTAATTTATTCTAATTATATGGTAATTCAAAATTTAAATTTAATTTAATTTAATAATCACATAGAGTATGTATGTAGTTGTACACAATGATCTAGCAATAACCCTTGGCTGAGTTTTGGGATTAAAATTGAATCAAATAAATCTTTCATTCATTTATTTTCTATCACAACTTTTTTTGTCTTTTTCAAATTCTGTTACAAACTCATTCATTCCTTTGTAATTTCTTTGTTAAAAACTCTTTCATTCTTTTTCAACTTATTTTAAAAACTCATTCATTCATTTGTTTGAGAATTGGATCATTGTTTTCTGTTAATTTCAGTTTGCTTCAATCTCACTCCTGGTATGTACTCATTCATTCCATCCTCATCATGTCCTATCTAATTCAACATTTATACGAAACTGAAATTTGACTTTAGCATATTAAGCATATTCTATGCCTTTCTCAATCTTAATCGAAGTAGTGTAGTTATGTCTCTTACCTATCAAGCAACACATTTTTTTCGCAAAAGAAGCATGTTGATTAATGGTATAATGTTACTAAAATATTGTAAGGCAATTACTACCTTGTTGGCCAAAAAAATCGGCTACATTGTTTGCCTGCATGATTATATGTTTCACTTTTGATTTAATACATCATAACATGTTTACGAGATACACTCTTTTGGGGATTATTGTTTCAAACTTCCATGTAAATGTTGGATCTCCATCTTTCTTAGTTTCCTACAAGTACACTTCATTCTTGTAGGTTTCGTATTTGATCAATGCTTCTAGGTCGCATGTGGTAGATTCATATGGGACTTTGATGAAATATGGATATGTTTTCCTCAAGTATTAACTGTTTCTATCCATTCCCAGGTTCTTTTGACTTTAGAAATTATTCCATAACTGAAACTAATTGAAATGATGGGAAAATAATTTACCGTTTTGCTATATTGGAGTGGAAGAATGAAATATGGATTGGAGGGTTTATCATATAGTTGTCATCCCAAAGGTAGAATTGTTATCAATAGTGGTATACAAATGACGGAGTTATTGAGTAAAATTTATACTGTAATGGGGTTGGATAGGACGCATAACAAGTTGAAGTTGACTTGTAGATATCCTTTTATACTTGGAACAGGACCAAACATGAATACATATGTAGGTCCAAAAATTATGAACGATGAGCTAGTGACTTATGTAGTTAATGTGGTACTTGACAACCCCAGCATTGCTAGTGTTACTTTATACGTGGAGACGGAGGACACCAATGCTGGCATAAATAGTAGTCAGATCGGAGGGTGCATACCAACAACTGTTATGTCTTATACTAAGTTGCTTCTGCGAGAGATGGGTACCTTGACATTTTTAACTTCCGGTGTGAAGGGTGAATGTTTAACTCACGTGGGGATGCAGGTAATGGATGAGTATAGGAAGTATTTTTATACCCAACAGAGAATTGAAACCGCAACATACGGTGGGTACTCAACCAACAATTCACTGAGTCAGAATTTTCAAATGGGTGAGGCAAGAATTGAGTTGGGTGAACAAGATGATGTTCGTCAACCAATAATGCAACAAAGCCCAATCCGAGAATATGAAGAAATGTGTGCCAATGATCGTACAAATGTCTCTGATGATGTTGACAAAGAAGAAGAGTTTGAGGAAGTAATTAACGGTTTTTTTATTATAAACTTGTCACATGATATTTAAATATGGACAAAAAAAATAATTTAGATAATTTTTGAATAAATTTCTATCCAAATTTTGGTCAAAGAACAACCCAAATTACAAGTTTTGATCATAAACTATCCAAATTTTGGTGAAAAACTACCTATATTACACATTTTTAATCAAGAGTTACTCAAATTATTTTTTGTTCATATTTAAGTATTACGTGAGAAGTTTATTATAAAAAATTATTAGCAATTTGGATGTTGTCTACTTGAGGGACCAGATAAAAACATATTTAATACTTAGGGGATCAAATGATACAATTGAAATATTGGNTTTGGATGTTGTCTACTTGAGGGACCACATAAAAACATATTTAATACTTAAGGGACCAAATGATACAATTGAAATATTGAGGACCAAAATGAGACAAATATTTTATTTTGGGGACCTCCAGTGCAATTAATCCAAATGGTTACTAAGACAAAGTTTAATAAAAAGGGAACAACAATACTTAATAAATAAAGATTGTATAAATTGAATCTTTATTCGTCTTTTAAATTGTCTGATAAATTATACCTTCACCAAAAAAAAAAAATAGTAGTTGAATTAGATTAATCATATTAGCAAAAATATAAAAGATAATTTATTGATGTTTGTATGTGTATATACGGATCATGAGAAAGACATGGACATTTTTTAGGTGATTATGTGACTAAGTTTATAATACTTTTTTTGTAGGCTTTAATTGTATTGTGATATTTTAGTGACTTGATAGTAAGACAAGAGAGATACTTTTGAGACTCTTGGTTCTACTTGGGCCTTTTCTAAAAACTTGCATATTATTGACTTGTTTTTATCTAAATTTTTTTTTTTGGGGGCCAAAGTAATAGGTAAAGACCACAAATATAATTTGAGGCCCCTCTTTTCTTTAGGCCTTAGGTGTTTGCTTAGATGGCCTACCTGTTGGGTTGGCTTGACTAAGACACTAAAACAAACATACATACACACACTAAAACACCAAAATACAACACACACACACACACACACACACACTCTCTCTCTCTCTCTCTCTCTCTCTCTCTTTCTTTCTTATGCACCAAAACACATACAAAAAATAATACACCAAAACACACACACACACACTAATACACTAAAATACACACACATGCATATACTAATGCACCAAAATACACATAAATATTATAAATATAAATGTTATAAGATTAATGTTCTATGTTTGATATTATAGAGTATTTTCAGATATAAGGTTATTGCTAGTGTGCGGGGATAAATACACGCACATGGTCACCACCTCATACGAATAAAGATGATGGTGATTAAGACTTAACGAACTTGCAAGGTAAGAGAAGACCTAGGTGAACCAATGGCCAGAGATAGCCAAAGAGATTCCAATGCTTAAGTCAATAAGTGAGTAAAAGAAAAGTATAGAGTAAATGAGATAGGATTGAATCCTTTACTTGGTGCTTGATTCCTTTATTTATAGTGATGTAGGAAACAATGTTCCACATGGATTTGAACTGTTGGTTGTGATAGGATAGACCTCATCACCAATCCCCTAGATGTTTGAGGTACAATCGTACTAGGATGTTGAGTCCTAGATTGTAGAAAGAGATGTGCTTGTTGGGAGGCTTTATTTATCAATATTCATGTGATACTAGGAGTAGAGTTTTGCTAGGACTCTAGGTCTCAAGTTAATCCTTAGCCGAGTAGGATCTACCTGATGGAAGTGGGTAAAAAGCCCAAGGCTTTATAGAGTCTTCTTAGATGGCTTGTACCTGCTGGTCGGTACTAGCACCGATTGGCATTGCCTTGGTGATTTTGGTACTAGTAGGATCTCTCTTGTTGACATTCTTGATGATACCGATAGTAACAATTTAGCGTATGTCCCTTATAGCAAAATGGCCAAGAAGTGGGTATTCAGAGGAAGTTTCCACCACCATGGGCTTAGTGGGAATCATCTAGCACCTTTCATAGTAGTGGCATTGGTGGCTTGTTACTGTTGATCGGTGTGGGTGTCTATCAGTACTAGCAAGGAGATCAAGAGAGGGAGATAAAGAGAGAAGAGAGGGGATAATGGGTTACATAGGTGTTTGTCGACACTAGCAAGGAGAGAGAGAGAGATAGAAGAGAGAAAGATAGAACGAGGACGAGGTTGGGTTACTATTGCCAGTTGGCATGAGTGTCTGTCGGTAGTAGCAAGCTTGGTAAAAAGAGGGGGAGCTATAAAGAGAGAGGGAGAAAGAGGGAGAGAGTAAGAGGGTTGCTACTGTTGGTCAGCATGTGTGCCTGTTGATAGTGGCATGCCTTTAGTCCCATAATTGCCCCCATACCTCCTTTAATGGATAAATTAAATGAGGTATAAATCGGGCTCACTTTTTCAATTAGGCTAGATCTATAAATTCCCTTTCCCTTCTTTCATCCTGCACTTATCTTTGAACTTTTTTGGGAGAGGAGAGAAATTCTAGAGCCTTAAAGAGTCGTTAACGCCGTCCCCATTGAAGACACCACTAACTAGAGATTCCCTTTTTTGAGGTAATTTTTTGAAATTTTATAAGTTCCAAGCATAAATCCTTGAATGTTCTTCATCCTTTTGCTTGAAGTTTTGAATGCCATTAATATGTTCTTTATGCATTCTTCATGTGTAATTCGTATGTTCTTGCATGTTCCCTTTCCTAATTCAAGATTTTGTGGAAATCTGTAGGTTAGGTGGTTTGATCTTCATTCTGGGTTAGGTTTGGATAGGACTTAGTTTTTGGGTTTGGTTGTTGGGTAGGAGCTCTTATTTGGGTCGACCCATTCAGATTGTATAAGGAGGGTGGCTTTGGGTAGTCTGCTAGTTGGCAGAGTGTTGCCTAAGGGAGCCTAATCTTTGTCCTTCTAAGTCACTCCTGATTGAGTTGTTTTAGGTAGAGACCTTCAAGTGCTTCTCCATGGGTGTTTATCATGAGGTAGTGGCTACTTTACAATCTTTAGCTAAATTTAAGGACTATGGTATACCTGAGAGTATTAAAGTAAGAGAGGCGATTGGGAACAATAATGACTTTGAAGATGGTTGGTATAAATGGCCTGTAGTTGCTATATGCGAGGGTGGAATCGGATTCCTAATCCTTAGCTTAACGAGGGAGTTTCTTTATGCCACTGGCCTCCACGCATCTCAACTTAGTGCCAACGCTTTTAGAATCCTAGGAGGGATGATAAGACTAGCTGAGCTTAATAATGTTAAACTCACCCATTGTGATGTGCTCGATTGTTATTACTTTAAAGCCGTGCNGTTCAAGCATAAGGCAGCTGCGACTGAAGCGGAGAACGCCTGATTAAAGGAGGATGTCACAAGGGTGGGGGCCCGAGCTACTTCGCTTGAGGAAGAGCCTACTGAGACAGAGAGATGGGTTAAGAGTGCCGCTAGTAATCACTATGACGGGCTTCTTGCACTGGTAAAGGGTAAACTTGCTAAGCAGAAGAACAAGATCTTCGGGAGTGCCTAGGGAGGAACGCTCATGGTAGTTGAAGTTGATGGTACTTCCTTGGCTTGGGAGGATGTTCATTGGCCTAAATTTGACCAATTGTTTCCAAATACCAAAGGGTTGTACCTTAATGATGATGACTCTTCTAATGAAGCCAAAACCTAGCTTTTTCTCCTGCTTTCTAATGAATGAACTGTCTTTAGTTATTTTGAATATGTATGAACTAAGTCTAAATGCTTTCCTATGTGTATGAACTATCTCCGGATGTTGTGGATCCTTTAGCTAGTAATATAATAATTGTTCCCTTATGCTTTTATGTGTTTATAGTCTTAGGTAGTATTGCTTGAGAATTTGTTGCTGCCCACCAAGCTACCTTTTTGTATAAATACCTTAGCGGACATGAGGAGACTTGCCTTGGGGGTGAGTTATCTTTAATAAAGGTTGAGTGATTGGGTTCATCAAGCCACAAAGAGAAGGCTAGGTTGCCTTTAGGTGTAACCATGAAGGTAGCTCTTGAGTCATGCAACCATATAGATTGGATGAAGGGTCGTGCCACCATGGAAATTGACTTAAGAGGGGAAACCAAGGAAGTTAGTTTAAGGGGTGCCATCACGGATGTTGTCTTTAGGAGGTGCAACAAGGGAGGTTGGCTTTAAGAGGTGCAACCAAGGAGGTTGGCTTTTAAGAAGGTGCAACTAGGGAGGTTGGCTTTAGGGGTGCAATCGCGGAGATTGGCTTTAAGAGGTGCAACCGCGAAGGTTGGATTTAAGAAGGTGCAACCAGGGAGGTTGGCTTTAGGGGTGCAACCGTGGAGGTTGGCTTTAAGATGGTGCACGTAGGGAGATTGGATTTAGGAGTGCAACCGCAGAGGTTGACTTAAGAACAAAAAAGTACTAAGAGTTGTAAAGAATAAGCTTCTTTTTTTTGATGTTCTAGGCGAATGTCGTTGTAGAATTACTTTAATGATAAGATATTATTATTCAGAAGTAAAACTTCTAATGTTTATGATATTCCAAGGTCAGCGAATTGGTTTGCCATTAAGCTCCTTCAATCCATAGGCTCTTGTTCTTGCTCGTGCCAAGACCCTATAAGGCCCTTCCATGTTAGGGCCCAACTTGCCATCTGTGGGGTCCTTAGTTTGTGCAAGAACCTTATGAAGAACTAGGTCACCAGGTGTGAAGCTCCTTTCTTTGACCTTCTTGTTATAGGATCTAGCCAGCTCTTGTTGTTATGTTGTTAGCTGAACCATTGCTTGGTCCATTATTTCTTCGATAAGATCCAAGTTATGCTCAAGGGATTGATCATTGTTAACCTACTCATAGACCTTGATTCTTATATTTGGTAGATCTATTTCAAGAGGAATAATGGCCTCTGGACCATATAAGAGGGAGAAAGGCGTCTCTCCAATAGAACGTTTTGGGGTTGTTTGGTAAGCCCAAAGCACCACTGGAAGTTGTTCCACCAACTTCCTTTGGCTGCTTAAAGCTTCTTTTTGATACCGTTAAGGATGACCTTGTTTGAAGCTTTAGCTTGTCCATTTGATTGAGGGTAAGTAGGAGAGGAATAATAATTGCGGACCCCATATCCTGAACATAATTCTTTGAAGGCTGAGCTATCAAATTGAGTGCCATTTTCAGATATAAGGGCATAAAGAATTCCATACCTTGTGATTTTATTCTCTCATACAAACTTCTTGGTATCAGTATCACGAATGTTAGCGAAGGGCTTAGCCTCAATCCATTTTGTGAAATAATCAGTTGTAGTGATGAGATATCTTTTGTTGGATGGAGCCCGAGGAAAGGGACCTACTATGTCGAGATCCCATTGAGCGAATAGCCAAGGGCTCGTGAGTGGGTTCAAGTCACTTGCTGGCTGTTGAGGTATAGTAGCAAACCTTTGTTACTTGCTGTATTTCTTGACGTATACTTGTGCATCCTTGTGCATATACGACCATCAATACCCCTGGGAGATAACCCATAGGAAAGGCTTCATCCTTTGATATGGACATCACACACTCCTTAGTGGATCTCATAGAATAGATCCTCCACTTTATTAGGGTGGATGCATAGTAAGTACGACACTAAGAAGGACCTCCTGTAGAGCTTATGATCCAGTGACAACTAGTAACGAGTTGACTTTGAGACGATGAGTCTTAACTCCTCCTTATCTTCTGTGAGAGTCCTATTCTTCAAATATTAGACAACAAGGTCCAACCAACTTGGTTCTTGCTCCACACAATTGACCTCTATTGGGTCCTCATGTATATTTGGTTTCTTGAGATGCTCCACCTCAATCATTCGCTTTAAACCTTGTTTATTAGCAACCGTTAGAGTAGAAAGAGCATCAACATGTTCATTCTGGTACGTTGGGATCTGGATCACCTTGTAGGACATCAATCATCCAAGCAAGTCCCTTGTCTTCTCTAGGTATGAGGTCATTGTGTTTGAACGGGCATTGTACTCCTCAAAAAGTTAGTTAACCGCCAATTGAGAATCAGACTATATAGTCAACTCCTCTGCCCCCAGTCTTAATGCAGCCCGTACACCAAATATTAATTCTTCGTACCCAACCTCATTGTTGGTGGCAGCGAACCCTAAACAAAGAATCTCCTCCAAGACTTCTCCATGAGGTGAGAATAGGACAATATCGGCTCTTGATCCTTGCCGAGTCGAGGATTCATCAACTTGCAACTCCCAAGGCTGGGACCTGAGAGCCAAGCTCCATGCTACTACCTATTCTTTTGGTAGTTCATATGTAAATTCTACTATGAAGTCCGCTAAGACTTGCACTGTAATTGCCGTCCTTATAATGAACTTAAGGTCGTACTACCCCAGCTCGAGTGATCACTTTTCAATGCGACCAGAGAGATCCGCCTTACCAAGTACATTCCTTAAGGGGTGCTTAGTAATTATTGCAATGGTGTGTGCTTGGAAATATTGGTTTGTGAAAAGCTATAACTAAGGCAAAAAGGAGTTTTTCGAGGGGGTATATCTAGTCTCTGCCCCCAATAAAGACTTGCTTACAAAATAGATAGGCTTCCGTTCTCTCCCTTCTGCTCGTAGTAATACTCTATTTATAGTGTGTTTGGACACGGCTAAACAGAGTTGAAGCTGTTCCCCTTACGAAGGAGTGGAGAGCAAAAAAAGTGTCTGGAGGTTGCTTTTCAAGTCATCAAGGGCCTTATCACTCATCATCCCAGTGGAAGGTCTGACCTACCCTAAGCAACTGAAAGAAGGGCCTACATCGGTTTGATGATTGACTAATAAATCCGTTAAAGGCCGCAGCCNCCCGTACACCAAATATTAATTCTTCGTACCCAACCTCATTGTTGGTGGCAGCGAACCCTAAACAAAGAATCTCCTCCAAGACTTCTCCATGAGGTGAGAATAGGACAATATCGGCTCTTGATCCTTGCCGAGTCGAGGATTCATCAACTTGCAACTCCCAAGGCTGGGACCTGAGAGCCAAGCTCCATGCTACTACCTATTCTTTTGGTAGTTCATATGTAAATTCTACTATGAAGTCCGCTAAGACTTGCACTGTAATTGCCGTCCTTATAATGAACTTAAGGTCGTACTACCCCAGCTCGAGTGATCACTTTTCAATGCGACCAGAGAGATCCGCCTTACCAAGTACATTCCTTAAGGGGTGCTTAGTAATTATTGCAATGGTGTGTGCTTGGAAATATTGGTTTGTGAAAAGCTATAACTAAGGCAAAAAGGAGTTTTTCGAGGGGGTATATCTAGTCTCTGCCCCCAATAAAGACTTGCTTACAAAATAGATAGGCTTCCGTTCTCTCCCTTCTGCTCGTAGTAATACTCTATTTATAGTGTGTTTGGACACGGCTAAACAGAGTTGAAGCTGTTCCCCTTACGAAGGAGTGGAGAGCAAAAAAAGTGTCTGGAGGTTGCTTTTCAAGTCATCAAGGGCCTTATCACTCATCATCCCAGTGGAAGGTCTGACCTACCCTAAGCAACTGAAAGAAGGGCCTACATCGGTTTGATGATTGACTAATAAATCCGTTAAAGGCCGCAGCCATGCCCATTAACTTCTGGACTTCCCTGATTGAGGAAGGCTTCTTAATTGCCCATAAAACCTTAATCTGATCGGGATCAGCTTCTATCCCTCTTCGTGTCACTAGGTGTCCTTAGAACTTCTTGGAGCTCACTTCGAATGCACACTTTGAGGCGTTAAGCTTGAGCTTGTGGAGCTTCAAGATATCAAATATGTCTTATAGGTCAGAGAGGTGGTTCTCTGAGTCCTTGCTCTTAACCACCATATCATCTATGTAAACCTCCATTGTTTGGCCGGTAATGGAGCCAAAGAGCTTTGCCACCGTTTTTTGGTAAGTAGCACCAATGTTCTTCAAGCCGAAGGGCATGACCTTGTAGCAATAGATCCCATTTGGTGTGAAAAACAAGGTCCTTTCCTCATCAGACCTAGGAATTTGATGGAAACCTCTATATCTATACTACTAATAAAAGTACCTTTGATGAAAAACTTTTGAATTCCTCTTTTACCCTTAAACAAAATTATAAGGACAATTATACCTCACACTAATAATTTCATTTAAAACTTTTGAGTTTCTATTTTGTCCTTAAATAAATATATGAACACTTATGGCTTAAATCATAAAAAATTGACATTGTGTGTAGCCTTGAAAAACCCTATAAATTCAATGATTACCAATATATAATTCATAAAAGTCACTACTTAAAAATAAAAATTTATTTTCTAATTTTTTCTCAACACAGTTTAATAAAGTGTATATTATAATTTTGTAACTTTGATTTAACAATAATATAAAATCAATATTGTCCTTAATCTAAAGATTGCTCTTAATTGATTTCTCTTTTTTTTATGGATTCATAATATAAGACTAATTTTTTTCATTGGTATAATATGTATTGTAATTTATCTAAGTTGTAGACCTTATAGATTCTAGAAATAGTGCAAACAAGTCCTAAGAGTTCTTGAGAGTAAATATCAAATTATAACAATGACTTATGAAATTTATACGGAATCAAGCCCTATAAAAATCTGACTTTTGAACTTTCCATTAGTTACTAATATCATATATATTTAGATAAATCTAACAATGAATTTAGACTTAAATTTCTTTAACTAAAGATAAGTTAGCCTTGGGGATTTTCCTAAAATTCTAACTCCTCAAGATAAATGTTGCAAAAGAAACAAGTTTTTGTAGTTGAAACATGTATTTCTTCTATCTATTGGTTTGTATGGAACTTAAAGCTGTAACTCGCTCTTGATCTATATTTGAAGACGCGTTATGATGATTTACTTGATTATCCTATTATCTTGTGTTCTATTATAAAAATACAATATCTTTTGTAGTGATTTTATCAAATTTTTCTCTCGCAAAATTTGTATCACCGTGATTCATGCAACCAATGATTATTGACTCTTAGCAAGTATAATAGATTTACCACACAAAAACGTATAGTCTCAATCAACCTTCCAGTATTCATGGGGTGATCAATCAATCTTGAAGTAATCAATTTAGCATGCAGTCTAACTTCTTAGAATATTATTGTGGTTGGAACACTTGACAACATATAATACATCCAAACAACAAGTATCAGAGGGCATATATTTTGATTCGTAGGTGTGCATTTAATTATTTTAAAATACTTATAAGAAATAACATCACCTCTATAAATTAAACTTGTCCACATGCAACACACATATGTACCAATGTGTCAAGTGATAACTTTACATTAAAAAATATTGTTGATAAATAAAATTGTATATTCATTTAATAGGAGTATGCATTGGTAAATCAATACTATAAGTTTAGCATAATGCATTTATATAAAAGAACAAAATATTTACAGAGAGTTAAAGAAAAATTTGAAAGAGGACATAATAAAATCCTAAAAAAGGGCGACATAAAAAACTAAGTCTTACATTTGGGAAGAATTGTCTGCTTGACCTTTTAGATGATTTAATCTTAAGAGATCGAAGGATTGCCAATTAGACTAGACCAAATTGGTTTGATTATTAATTATCTTTAAACTTTAAAAGAGGATATTGTTATGGTAGGTATGTGATCAATGTATTTTACCATATTTATAATTAAACTATAAAATAGGACCCATAAATTACAAAAAATACATTTTGAGGCAATTTTTGATAATATTCCAATTTGAATAAATTAACCTATATACCAATATGATAAATTAACCTAATTTTTGCTCACATCAGCTTATGGTCTAAGGGTGTGTATCGAGCCTTGTTGCTTGATTATACTTTTTGTACTCCTTTTTTCGTATTCTCTATTTATGTTGAAGCCAAAAAAAATTAATTAGTTAAATTTTATTTTTAAGATATTAATTTAAATCAAAATTAATACAATCAAAAGAAATCAGTTAAACTTAATTCTAACAATACATATCAAAATTTTAATTTAATTTCATCAAAAAAAGCTCATCCTTGCATGGCCAGATGTAGCATCCACAAGCTGATCAATCTTCAAAAGTGGGAAGTGGTCCTTTGGGCAGACTTTGTTACGGTCTGTGAAGTCGACATGTACTCACCATTTTTCGCTCTTCTTTTTTACCACAACGGTGTTTGACAACCATTTCTGATATTGGACTTCCCTTATAGCACTGGTTTCCAAGAGCTTGCCCACTTCTTCGTCAACGACTTCTGCATGTTGGAGGGCAGACCTTCTACTTTTCTAAACAACAGGCTTGCGAGCAGGGTCAACATTAAGTTGATGGTCAGCTAATGAGGGATCAATACCTTACATCTCATAAGGTGTCTAGGCAAAGGTCTTGATGTTCCTCCTTATTAGCCTAATAAGGGACTCCTTCTTGGGTGCAGGTAGCTATGACTTGATCAAGAAGTATCTATCCAAATCTATTCGGTCTATTGGTATGACCTGTAACTCTTTGATTGACTTGTATTTGGGCTTGACCCCTACATCCTCAAGAAGGGGGGGACCTCTTCATCAGCTATGAACACCTGTTGTGACTTGACCATCAATTTAGCCCTTATATTAAGGCACTANTGACCCCTACATCCTCAAGAAGGGGGGGACCTCTTCATCAGCTATGAACACCTGTTGTGACTTGACCATCAATTTAGCCCCTATATTAAGGCACTGCTTAGAGGTAGCTTGGTCTCCACGAATCTTGACTATCCCTTCACTGGTAGGGAAGCGTAACATCTGATGGTAAGTGGAGGCTATCGAGATGGTAAGTGGTGGACCCATGGTCTCCTCATGATGGCGTTGTATGGTGGAAGAACATCCACCACTAGAAAGTCTACCTCGAACACTTGTGTACTAGCCTTTAAAGGAAGCCACAACCTATGAAAAGGCTAGACTTGCATGCCATTGAAGCCAACGAGTGAGGTCGTCATTGGTAGGAGGGTTAATAAGCACACGCCTTACTTTGAAGTCACTCATGTTGAGAGTGAGAAGTAGGGGTCATTATGTGGATGGACCACTCTTTCCAAGTCTGCCTCTGAGAATGTGACAGGAACGCTATCTGATCCTGCCCTTCGACGCTTGGAAGTATGACCATCTTGGTGATTTGCTTGCATAACATGCTAAAGATGGCCTGATTTTTGATACTTGGTCCGGGACTGGACTGAGTCAACTTGCAATCGAACAGTGGTGCTAAAAATGACATTTATCACCTTGGGAGACTGGTCATCCCTTGGTTGAGGCTGGTCATCTAGTCTAGCTCACTGTTCTGCCTGCTCTATTGCAGTCTTCTCCTTGTCTACATAATAGGATAAGTGACCTTTCTTAACCAATACCTCCAAGTGGCACATGAGAGTGCGACAATCCTCTATTCAGTGGCCCTTCTCTTTGTGGTAAGAGCAATGAAAGTTTTGGTCTCACTTGGAGGGGTCCCAATCATCTTCAGTGGCCACCTGAAATAATCCTTGTCCTTCATCAGATTCAAAATTGGATAGATTGGCTCCTTGAAGATGGTATCGCCTATTTTGGATGATCTCTTCATCCCTTTTGACATTTCTCCCTTCTTTGATGGATTTGTGGAGCTTCCTTCATTTTATTGATTCTTCCTGGTGGAGATGGTAGCTGATCAGCTGGTCCTTAGTCATCTTCCACGTTCACATATCTCTTGATGTGCTCTTGCAAGTGGGACACACTCTTGGGTGGCCACATAGTGAGATGTTTCCGCAACTCACTTTCCCTTGGGAGCTCCAAGCGAAAAGAGACAGCAGTAGTCTTCTCGACACATTCTTTGATGTTGGCATAAGTCTCTAGGTACCTCGTGGCGTACTCTTGAAAAGTCTCTCCTTGTTTTTGGTGTAGTGTCAAGAGTGTATCAATCATCATTGGTTCTTGGCTATTAGCTATGGATCAAGAGACGACCTCTTCGGTGAGTTGCTCCTAAGAGTAGATCGAGTTCACGGGCATCCCATGAAACCACTTAAGCACTGACTTCCCCAAACTAGAGGGGAACATCTTGCACATCATAGCTTGTCTAGAGGGCCATGTTATTGGTGTAAGCTCCTATGTGAAACATGGGGTTGAACTTGCCATCATATAAATCAAAAGTTGGAGGACTAAACTTTCGTGGGGGTTTAAATTCTCATATGGACCAGATGAAAGGTGGGGTAGTTATCTTTGCGAGGGGGTTCAAATTCTCATATAGACGTCTCATCAGTCTTCCCTTTGATAGCAAGAAAGACTCTCATGCCATCCCCTTCGCTCCCTAGGACGACGTTGTCTATGCGTTTCGCCCCCTTTCCTATGGTAAGGGTGATCATATCTTAGAGTGGGGTCTCTAAGGGTGCAGTTAGTAACACTTTTCTTGGGCTAGTTCCTACTTTGACTCTGATTGTGAGTTGAGTAGTTCCTTTCTTGAGAATGGCTCTTATGTTAGGAGGAATAGTTTTCATTAATGTGATCATCTCGACGATCATAGTTACGCTTGCCACTCTGACGTACGAGGCCTTGCCTGAGGGCTTCTAGCTCATCCGTCTTTTTCCTGATTGCCTCATGGTAATCAATCTATGTGCCTAATCCGCCTTTTGCACCCAAAACAAGTAGGTTGTGGTGAGAATGAGGGTTTTCTCTTGAATGGTCCTGCCCAACATAGGGTAACATTTCTTATGATAACTGGAGGTCATAGTTAGCGGGATCCTTGTGGATCAGGGGTAGTGGAAGTAGTGAACGACTGGTTCTGGGATCAAGGGCACTTTCACCAGTCATGGTTCAAGGCTTCTTGGTTAGTAGGAAACTTAATCATTTCCTACAAACAACACCAATTGTGTGGGGATAAATACACGCAAAGGGTTACCACCTCATATGGATAGAGATGATGGCGATCAAACCTTGGTAAATCTGCAAGACAAGAGAAAACCTAGGTGAACTGATGGCCGGAGGCGGCTAAAGAATTTCTCTTTGTTTATATTGTTTTAGATGTGATTGTCTAGCCCTGGGTCACTAATAAGTGATATCAGAGCTTTGGTTGGGTCGTCGAATTTTTTTCGCTCACTATTTTGGTTCATACGAGTTGTAAATGAACTCAAAATCAAATTCTGACTGCACCATTGGATTCCTCTCATCGAAACGAGTTGAACCACATTGGCCTCGCATAAATTCAACGTCGTACTCTTTTTCACGGTCCTTGTCAAAATTTTGCCAGCCGCCAGAGTTGCTGATGGAAAGTTGGCTGGAAAAGTTCACCGGACCGGTGACTGAAGGAAGGTTGAAGACGACAGAATATCCCCAAGAAATATTCTATCTTAGTCAAAGAATATAAGAATATTCCCAGAGAATATTCCATCCAAAGAATATTCGGTCACCGTTAGTGTATTCCATCAAGTTTAACGGAATATTTTGTTAGGTTTACCAAAAACTTTCGAGCTAGTTCTGAGCTCATGTAAGCTCCATTTTTGGTGAACCTGAACCCTTTTCCAACTCTTTTAATCATTCCAAATGCAATGGTGCACTCCGTTTTTCGATATTTAGCCCCAAAAAATTTTGATCGAGACATTTAGAGCCTAAAAATTCAAAATGTCCGTGGAGGAATCAACGTCGGGAGCTATGATCAAACACATTACCTCCAATTATACACTTTGGAGACCTCAGATGGAAGATCTTTTAAGCTGTAAAGACTTGTATAATCCCTTGGAGGTAAAAGGTGTAAATCCAAATCCTACAAAAGAAACAGAATGGAAGAAACTGAATAGAAAAACCATCGGTCAAATCAGGCAATGAATACAAAAGTATTGTTCACTTTAGCAAAGAAGGATCTCATCACAATCGCCAAGGATGTTGCTCTAAATCCTTGCGAACATTGCTTGTTTTGGTAAACACCATCGACTCTTGTTCAGTTCCTCTATGAATAGGAGATCAGAGTTGTTAAGCCTGATACTTTATGATGTTTGCAGTCCCCTGGAGGTGGAATCATTAGGCGAAAATAGATATTTTCTGACCTTTATTAATGAAGCTTCATGGAAGGTGTGCTTGTACTTCCTAAAGACAAAGGACCAAGTACTCGAATGCTTTAAAAAGTTCCATGCCATGGTATAGCGGGAAACAAGAAAGAAGCTGAAATGTCTTCGAACAGACAATGGAGACGAATACACTTCTAGAGAGTTCAAGAATACTATAGTAATTACAGCATCAGACATGAGAAGATGGCTCCACATACTCTACAACATAATGGTGTAACAGAGAAGATGAATCGAACAATTGTGGAAAGAGTTCGATGCATACTCAGTATGGCAAAACTGCCGAAGCCATTCTAGGTGCAGTTGTTCGTGCAGCTGTTATTTGATAAATAGATCATCGTTAGTACTGTTGAATTTTGATATTCCAGAGAAGATGTAGTCTGGTAAGAATTTCTCCCATTCCCACTTAAGAATATTTGGGTGCAAGGCATTTGCACATGTATCCAAGGAACATAGGCAAAATCTTGATGTCAAGACCACTTCGTGCATTGTTATAGGCTACGAAGATGAAGAATTCAAATACAGATTGTGGGACCCAAAGGATAAAAAGATCATCAAGAGCAGGGACATGGTGGAAAACCAAGAATATGAGGACTTTGAAAATCCCACAAAGTCTAATAGTTCTAGTTCTAGTGCACAGGACATTGTTCCAAACCTTGCACCGTTATAGTTCGCCACAGATAATGACGAAGTTCAAGATGAAGTTCCAGAAGCAAAACAACATGATGAAGAAGGTGTTGAGTAGGGGGAGCTGCAACCCTCTCCACCAGATGCTACAGAACCATCACGTTAATTAGATGATGGTATACCTCATATAGGTGATGAGCCTCAACCACGAAGATCTGAAAGATGACGTTTTCTGTTGAGTAGATATCTGGAGTCAGACTATATTCTGCTTACTGATGAGGGGGAATTGGAGAGCTTCCAAGAAGCACAAACTCATATAGATAAAGACAAATGGATGTAAGCTATACAAGATGAGATGACGAGAAAGGATTCCAACAAAAGAAAGGAATCGACTTTGACGAGATTTTCTCACCAGTTGTTAAGATGTCTTCAATTTGAGTCATTCTTAGATTAGTAGCTAGTGTAAATTTAGAGCTTGAACAAATGGACGTGAAAACAACCAAAAGGTTTTGAGGTTCTAGGAAAGGAAAATTTGGTCTGTAAGTTGAGGAAGAGTCTGTACGACCTCAAGCAAGCGTCGAGATATTGGTATAAGAAGTTTGACGCATTCATGGTGGGTCAAGGCTAAAGAGGACTGCAATAGATCAGTGTGTTTATGTTCAGAAATTCTTGGATGGCAATTTCGTTGCACTCCTACTTTATGTTGATGACATGTTAATCGTCGAAAAGATGCAACAAAGATTAGCCAATTAAAGAAGGAATTGTCTAAGTCCTTTGACATGAAGGACTTAGGCCCAACTCAACAGATACTAGGCATGCAGATTGCTCGAGATAGGAAGACTAAGAAATTGTGGCTATCACAGGAGAAATACGTTGAACGAGTGATCTAGAGATTCAACATGGATACTGCCAAGCCAGTTTGCATTCCACTAGCTAATCATTTCAAGTTGAGCAAGAATTCATATCCCTCATCGAAGAAAGAGATAGAAGATATGGCAATGGTTCCCTACTCTTCAGCAGTTGGGGGTCTAATGTACGCAATGGTGTGTACAAGGCCAGACATTGCCCATGCAATGGGCATGGTAAGTAGATTTCTTTCCAATCTAGAGAAAGAACATTGGGAGGCAGTCAAGTGGATTATCTGATACCTTAAGGATACATTAAATATATGCTTGTGTTACGAGGGAGTTGAACCAGTTTTGGAAGGTTATACAGATTTAGATATGGCAGGAGATCTTGATGGTAGAAATCTACATCAGGAACTAGGTATTAAACAGAAGAACACAATGTACAAGGTACATTGTGATAGTCAGAGTGCTCTAGACTTGAGCAAGAACTCGATGTACCATTCTCGGACAAAGCATATTGATATTCGCTATCATTGGATA
>CAUOFW020000959.1:320640-425497 GCA_963454935.2 Ilex paraguariensis | reverse complement strand
ATTTTATAGAAACTGGGGGTTCCGATGTTATGTCATTTGAGGTTACTTGAGTTATGTCATTTTTGTATTCAGTACATGTTTTATCACATAATTCTCAAAGGAAAATGTTATTGGATTTTATTATTGCATTGACAAATTCCATAAGTCACATGTATTGAGTTTGTGTGATCTAGATTATAGAGTTCTCAAGTAGACCAGTTTTATAATCATAGTTGCCTTCGTTTTCGTTCTTAAAAATTTGATAATGATATTTTATTTTACGGCTGAAATATGAATCTCGAGTGGACTCTTGTGGCAATATTGTATTTAGGGCCAAAATATGAATCTCGTTCGAAAGGACTCTTTGGGTTTATCATTACACAAAAGAGTTTACCATTACACCAAATTTGATGTATATACTTTGTGTAATTATGTCGTGATACTAAATAGCGTAACTCTTTGGTTTATATAAATAACTGAACGACAAATTGGATTGATGGTAATTGTATCTAATTGGTTTAATTATGTTGTTGTAACGTTGATATATAGAGAGAGAATAAGGAGAGATATTAATAGTGAGAGAAAATAGGGGGAGAGTGTGTGTGTGAGAGAGAAAATATGGGGAGAAAGATGAAAAAATTAAATTAAATATTTATGTATTTGAAAAGGAAATAAATTATCAATGAAAGAGACAGAAAAAAATGGAGCACAGATAGAGAGAGTAACATAGAGAGATGGCTAGAGAGAAGTACGGGAGAGAGTGTGAGAGAATAATGGAGAGAGAGAGTAATGGTGTGAGAAATAAAAGGGGTGGGAGAGTGTGTGAAAGAATAAAAATTATGCATAATTTAAAGAATGGTAAATAGGTAAAATAAATAAAAGGTCTTTTGAATTTTGTACCTAATTACAAGATGTTTTATTAAAATTGAACATAATAGAGTAAATAACTTATCCATACATTTCATCTCAAATAAATCTAAAAAAAATATACATGCACCCAAAAAAACCATCAAGTTAATGGGTTTAATATAAAACCAAATGGGCCCATGTTATAAGTGTTTTGAAACACAATTAAAATAATAAGCCCAACAATCTCCTATATGTTTCAAAACACTCAAAAACCAAAGAAGAGGAACGCGAGAAAGCATGCATCGATAAGGTACTACATAGACCTAGAATGACTAAGAGGAACCCACTAGAATAATGGTAGAGTTAGACTCCTATAACCGCATCCCATAATGTGAATTAACCAGTTCACCATTCACATACATTTCACTAATCATGGTTATTCTAATATGTGGATTAGCGCCACAAATAACTGCCATGCACCTGTCCGCAGTTTCATTTGTGCTCTAGCGACTTGCCCATGCCACATAGAAGGTTGGCTACACCTTCACAAATACAGGTGGCATCCATTAGGAGTATGCTACAGTTAAACACCATATCCCAATAATTACGGACTATGGATCTATTACGAACAATAACTCAACCTCCTCACTGCAGCGACACTGTCATAACACCATAGGGATGAACTCTTCACATTAGGCCTCAGTGCCTAAGTGGGATAACAATAACTGACAATGCCCCTCTGAGACTATTTGTGACTTTGTTTCCTATTTAACCTCATATGTGGAATCACCCAGCATAGAGATTGAGTATCAATCACATAGTCTCTAAAATAGGCACAGTCCTATCCCCCTCGATGTCTTGTTTACTAGCCTCCTCACCAGTGCCTTAGTCAAAGGATCTACAAGATTCATTTTCGACTTCACATAGTCCATGGACATGGTACCATTCTCAATAAGTTGCCTCACAATAGTATGTTGTATTCGGATGTTACAGCTCTTCCCATTGTATATTTTGGTTTTAGCTCGAACTATGGCAGCCTGGCAATCACAATGCATAATCACAAGTGGAACTGAATTAGTAAATAAATGATACATGAATATCC
This sequence comes from Ilex paraguariensis, assembly GCA_963454935.2. Taxonomy (NCBI): domain Eukaryota; kingdom Viridiplantae; phylum Streptophyta; class Magnoliopsida; order Aquifoliales; family Aquifoliaceae; genus Ilex; species Ilex paraguariensis. Next base: position 423,567 of record CAUOFW020000959.1, on the reverse strand, counting down.
ACTAAAAAAATTCCTTATTCATTTTGCTTCGCAACAAACCTTCTCAAAGGCTATTAATTTTGATTATTAAAATAATTAGATTCTTATTCACTGCCTCTATCGGTTCTTAATCTTTTAATCCTTTTGTTGCTTTGATTTTCAACTTTGGTCTTGTACATTATGAACACCTCAAGTACGTCATCTTTAATTCTCAACAAATAAAGTTTGATGAACCTCGAATGTTCAGCAACAACTATCTCATAAAATCTTTTATCGCCTCTTGTCATAGTGTTTTTCAAATCACCCAAGTCACTATAAACTAATTTTAAAAGTTCACTCTCTATAGAAATGGATTTGTATGGTTTCTTAGTAGACTTAGTTTCGGCACATATTTCACGTTTGTCTATATTGGTTTTTCCCACATTAGGAATCAATCTCATTTCTTTTATTTTCTTTAAGTACCCAAAGTTCACATGCACAAGTCTACCATGCCACACATCAAGAGAGTCAACCAAGTAAGTATAAGAAGATGAAACATTTTCATTAATAGTTCCAATTACATTAAACTCATAAAGACCTTGGTTAGGATACCCCTTACCAACAAAGATGTCATTTTTAGACAAAATTACAATACCAACATCAAAGAGGATCTTGACTCCGGCCTTTCCAAGTAATTGAATTGACACAAGGTTTTGCTTTATTATAGGAACATGTAGAACATCAGAACGTGAAAGGATTTCGTTGGAAGTCAATTTAAGGAGTACTTTCTCTTTCCCATAACCGGTATCGATCTATTATCACCCACCTACACATTCGACACTTTCCTTTACACTAGTATAGGATGCAAATGCATCTCCACTGGCACAAATGTGCTTAGTGGCCCTAGAGTCCACTACTCAATCTTTTGCTCACGTGATCAAGTTTACCTCACATACACAATGACATCATTGATTTTCACCACATTAGCCTTTGATATAGGCTTGTTGTTGTAGTTGTTGTTATCACCCTTTCGATATTTACACATTGAGGCATAATGTCTTACTTTACCATAAACATAACATTCACCTTTTTTTCTTTTGAATTTGAGGATTAGATATTTGAGACTTATTATTATTATGGTTGTGAGTTATCCAATTCGATTTTTGACCATGTTTCTTGGTTTGTTGGTGTTGTAGGGTTCTAGTTGGTCCACCATCTACTACATTAGCCTTGGAAACTATTTCCTTGGCTTGGGTAGACTTTTGTAAAAGTCTATTTTTCTCCTCAATTTTAATGTGGACAATGGTCTCCTGAAATGTCATGACATTTCTTTTTTGTCGAAATTTGAGTTTCTATTTTTTCCAAAACTCGAGTAATTTTTCTACAAGGCACTGAGGCTTGAATCTCTTGGGTAATACATCCTCCTCCTTGGCTAACCCATTTATTATATTTTGAAAATCATAAATTTGTGATGTAATGGTCTTGTCCTCAACCATTTGATAATTACAAAAAGTTAATGGCCAATTTTTTTTAGTACTTTCATCCTTAAACTTATATTTAGAGTTTATCGGCAAGATTCTAATCTATACTACTTTAAAATGTGAGAATACATGAAAAACTTTTTTTTCCCACCTTTACCCTTCCAAAATATGACTATGTCGTTTATGTCCTTTATATTTAATGGCTGCAAACCCTAATTACCACCAAATCTTTTCAAAATCCAATCGCTTCTACCTCTCTCCCACTCTCTCCTTTTGGGGAGCGGCTTCTCTGTAGTAATGAGGAAACCGCATGACATGCGGTTAAGTGGAACGGTGTCGTTGGGGTGCTTTATGTAATTTTTTTTTAATTTTTCCTTACCAAAATGATGCTGTTTCGGTCCTTCAAATTCCAAATCTGAATTCTCCTTTTTCTTCGTTAGACTTCAACAGCAAAGCCTTGCGAGGTGCAGCAGATCTGGGCGACTTCAGGCAACTCCGATGACCTCAGCCAGCTCCGACTTTAGGTAGCTCCGACTACAGGCAACGTATGTTCTCTCTCTGTTAACAATTGTCATATATATTGTCTCATAACTCAAATTTAATTCCATGAGCATTTGATGTTGAAATTAGAAATGCTTTCACGAAGAAAACTATTGATAAATTTTACATTCTTCACATTATAGTTGGAGCACACAAGCTTGTTGTTATCTCATCTCTCTCTCTCTCATTCTCCCTTCCCTTTCTTATTTCTCTCTGTCTCCCTCTTTCTCCTTCAAGCAAAGCTCTCTCACACACCTCCCCGCCCTCCACCTATTTGAGAAAATGCCAAAAAGGAATTGTTAAGCTTAATTGCTGATGATAGGCACCTAAAGAAACAAGGCAATGAATGTGAATGTGGAAAGTATTATTCATTTTGGGGATTTGCTTGAAATCTGTATATTCTTTTATGAAGTTAGGCCATTGGTTTCAATACATTTAGTGTTGAATTTAATACTTGATTCAGTTTAGATAAAAAAACTGGTCCAAATGGTGATGAAAAAAGCAAAAGTGCCTTGGAGGTTATAGAGGGTAATTGAGGATATATGGAAATTGCTGGGGCGAATGCAGTTTCAAATGAAGCATGTGTTTAGGGAAGCCAATAATATAGCTAATTTTTTGGCCTCATATGCTGTAAAAATTGGGTGTACGTGGTGGTCATGTTGGTTTGTGTTGCTGAATTGTAAAAACGGGGATGGTATGGAACACTGGATCAGCTCTGTAAGGAGGAGGTTGTTTTGACAGAATGAGGAGTGACTGTTTGGCAGTCTATTTTGTCTGTGTAGTGCTGAGGAGCATTTATCTCATCAGTATTGCACTGTGCTGGAGTGTGAATTATTCTGCTCTAGACTGAGCAGAAGTTTTCTAGAGTTGCTGGTAAGCAGGAATAGTGATGGTAGGATGAGTTTCTTCTGAGCAGTTGGTTTGCTGTTATGTACTGGCCTAGAATTTTTGAATCAGGTTCCAGGCAGGAGCTGAGATGCAGGATCAGAAAACAGTTGTTGTACAGGATTTTTGATGACAGAATTAATAACAGAATTTCTATTTTTTGTGTACAGTTTACTGTTTTGTTTGTTAAAATGGTTACTATTTGAAGATGTCAGGCAATGAATCAGTCAGAGTATCATGATCTATTTATTGTCTTATGATCTATTTTGGCTTGTTGCACTTTGAATGTTTACATGCTTCATGTTTGATCAGGCTTGATCATTCACTTCAATGAATTGCTATATGAACTACTATATGGCGTCTGTAAATAATATAATCAGGCTTGATCAGACAAGCTTGATCTCCTGCCTGTACAAGTTACTATTTTATCTTCCTTTTTATGCTCCAAACATCAAAATGCTAGAAGTTGATTTGCTGTTGTATTTGTTGAAATACCGCAATTGATTTGCAATACTCTGTGTATGTCCAACAACTTTCATCCATTACCTGATAGCTGGTTCAAGCAATTCTACCTGGTTCAAGAATGACATCTTCAAACACGGCAACAAGTAACGAAGAGTTAAGATATCACAATATGCATTGTCCCATTTGTAGCAAAAGAGCGATTATCAAAGTTTTTGAATCTGAAAAAAATCCTGGGAAACTATACTGCAAATGTCCAGACAATTCCAGTCACTTTTTTAAGTGGATGATTCCTATTACTCTCCCCTCTTTGGAAATTACAAATGAAAGGATGGATGTACGATAAATTGAACACGATGTAATGACATTGAAGTTGCAGATTGAAGAACTTTGTAATATAATTCAACGTATTAAGGCTAAAGAAGGTTCAATAAAGTCAAATATGTTTATAGTCACGTTACTAGTAGTGGTTCTTATATTTGTGATTATGGTGGAGCAGAGTTGTAAGAGCAGTGGTGTAGTGATGGAACTTGTGCGTTTAATTTGAATGAAATTGAGGGTTTTGTATATTGTTGTGACTTGGAAGATCATATTCATAAAAAAAGATCACATTCATTAAAAAGATCACATTCATCAAAAAAAGATCACATTCATTAAAAAAAGATAAAATTCATTAAAAATACAACAAGCATCCTTACAACTGCTAGTAGTCTCATTAAAAATAAATAGTTTTCAACAAAATGATCCAATTAAAATAAAGTGAATAAAAATATGAAGTGAGTTAAAAAATCTACAATTATATTTATATGATACCGTAGACTTATGTGAAGGTTGGAAAGCTCTCTTTTTTCTCTTTGTTGCTTTTTCATGCCAGGATTTTAGTCGACCCCAACCCTTGTAACCACCTTCTTTTCTTTTTAAACCTTTAACTTGGAGAAGGTTTGGGTCAACATTTTTCTATTCTTTCTTCATGAATTGAATCATCGCCACCATTACCAATTGATGCATACATATTATTCACTTGTTTGAACAATTCTTCAACACCACGTGACACCAATTGATATGTAGGTTGAAGACCAGAGCATCTTGCAGCTAGTTGTACCATTCTAGGACAAAGCTGTAAACCCCTACACTTTTATTTTAATATGTAGCAAGTAAATATATGAATTTGTTTTTGTAATCGAACTTGTATTAACTATTTTTGATGTCCAAATGTATGTTGTATAAGTTTGGATTGGTTTTGGAAGGGTTTGAAATGGATTGAAAATGAAAAACAAAGGAAACAGGCAAAACTAAATAGACCGTACCGGAACGCCCGAAAGTTACCGTACCGGTACACTACTGTCCAGAGAGTTTACCGTACTGGTACTGCGTACCGGTACGCTCTGTAAGTTTCAAAAATTTTAAGTCTCGATTTGGGGTCCATTTTTTATCCTATAAATACATAAATGATGCCTCCTTTAGGCCCACTCCAACATCTCTAACCCTAGGAAACCTTAGAGAGGAAGAAAGAGAAGGAAAAACACAAGATCAAAGGAGATTTGCACATTGGATTGGATCAAAACCCTAATTTTCAAGAACACCAAGGTAGGGGTTTCTTCCTATTCTCCTACATTGAGGCTAAGACTTATATATATATATGTATGTTTTGACTATAAATCCTCTTTAATTGTTAGTAAATAATTGATATATTCTTGCAAACACTAGCATGTTTTTAACAAAGTTTTGGTTGGGTAGTCATGAAAGTTCTTCTTCTTGACTCAAAACCCTAGTTTCCAAGAGAAAGAGATTTTTCTCTCAATTTTCCCTTGTTCTTGATTTCAAAACTTTAGTGCTTTGTAATGAACAATAAAAATGGATTGTTGATGATCTCTTGCTTATTTTCTTAAATTGTTCTCTTGTAATAAAACTTGTGAAATTTGAGAATTTTGGATTTCCTTGTGTTTTGAGAAAATGTTTGTTATTTCATATCTTGTATGGTTGTTGTGATGAACTTGAATTGCATTCGAGCATTGCTGTAGAGTGTTAGAGGTTAGTCTATCCCAGTGGGGGTGAGATGGTTTTCTAACACTTGTAGTGGTTTGTTATTTTTGAGAGCAACCATTATTATTCACGTAAGTTCGAGGCTGAGGGATGATATACCTTTCCTGGGAAGGATTTGACAATGCTGTGAGAGATGATATATGCCCTTCCTAAAATGTTGAGACTGTGTGATTGTGGTGGGTGAACGAGGTAGAATCGGAGTGTAGATTCATGAGAAACAACTAACATACATGAGAATATGGGATGACATTATTGAATGATTATTTGATTTCTATCACTCCGACATGTTTATTCCTTTCATTTAAAATGTTGCTCTTGTTTAAACTTGAGATCCATTTGAAATGTCCTTATTTTCTTTCAAAATTATGTATGATATTTTGTAAAGTGAGACTGAACTGTTTAATATGTTTTCTAAACCTTGTTCGAGTTTGGGAAGATGTTGCTATAGAGTTTAGTGCTCACCCTCTACAAACAACATATTTTCAGATTATGTGCTACAGAAAGAGCTCGGAGTAGATGAATAGGCACATTGGGAAGCTCCAATAGATGGGAACGTGGATCCCGAGATGGACGTCTAGAATTATATTATCTTTTGCCCTAGGTTCTAGACTAGGGAATTTATGTTGAGACGATGTAAAGGCTACCATATTTTATTTATTTCGCTACAAGATTAAGCTTGATTCTTTTGAGATGTAATTGTTATAATTTGATATATTATTTTGGGGTGTAGATGCCATAGTTCGGCATATTCTTTTGGATAACATTGTAGATATTATGAATGATGAATAAAATTATCTTAACTATGAAGATTATTAGTTGCTCTTGTGTTGTGAATGATTTTTAGATTGTAATGTCGTCCAAGGTGGGTTTTGAGGTGTTACAAAAGCTGTTTGTAACGTGATGCCGCCATCAACTTGAGAACCTCTTTATTTGACATTAAAATGGGGACTGTCCTACAACTCTTCTTGCATCTCGTCTCCATCTCTTACATATGCATTGCTCGGTAATTTGCTTGATATTCATCATGTCCAAGACTTTAAGTGCAAGACCACATAATATGCCTNTCTTAAGTATATATTGCTCGAGAATTTGCTTAATATTCATCATGTCCAAAACTTTAAGTGCATGGCCACATAATATGCCCTCCATTTCAAACTTCCGACAACTACAATTGACTATCTCCTCATTAGCCTTAACCAAGACCAAATACTCTCTATGTTCATCAAATAATCGAACCACAAATTGATGCCACCCATCCAACACATCACATGGTGTCGCAGCACACTAAAAGATATCATACTCATCTTGAAATAGATCAAATATAGTAGTAGTGTACACTTGCCCTGCTTGAACTAATATTGAAGCTCTTTCAACTTCAATCTAGGTAATTTTTGCCTAGCTTGGTATTTTGAGTCTGACTCCTTATACTGCCTATCATTCACAACTCTTTCAAAATGTACAAAGAACTGAACAATGCCATGATTTAGCTTTAAGTACTTTCGTAAGGCTGCATTCAAGCTCTCACTTAGTTGGGTGCTTCTCGTTCCTCTAGTGAAAGTCCTCTTCATATACACATGCCCCCATTTCTCTCGCAATGCCCAAGTGGATTTCATACACACATTATCATGCAAATTATACTCTGCAAGCAACAATTTCTAAGCCTCAAATAATTCATGTTCTTCCTCATATCCATACACACACTCTTTAAATCGGGTAGGAAATTGTGAACCATCCTTATATATGTTCCCCAAATGTTTCCAAGCATTTTGGCAAAGGTGCCAAGTACATAACCCATGGTATGTCTTTGACATCACTATAGAAATAGCTTTAGCCATCGCTTGATCTTGGTCCGTGAAAATGGTAATAGGATATTTTCCAGACTTAGCTTGTAGGAATGTCTCAAATAGCCACTGAAATGATGCTGTTGTTTCATCATACAATAATGCAGCTCCAAATAAGACTGTATCCCTGAAATGATTGAAGTCAGTAAAACAAGCAAATGGTAGATACTCTTTGTTCATTTTGAAAGTAGTGTCAAATGAGAAAACATATCCAAAGTTGTCATAGTCAATAATCATCACTAGGTCGGCCCAAAAAAATATTAGTAATATGCTCCTCCTTATCCAATTGCACTCCATAATAGAATGATGGATTTTTAGCTATGTTCGCTTGAAAATACTTCACCAAACTACCTGCCTCACCATACCTCAAGTCTCGTTGCCTCCTTTCACGGAGGTAATTCTTTTGGTCTTGACGAGTAAACCAAGACTTTCCTTTCCTCCAGACTGAGTACTTAAAAGTTCATAGGAAGCCTTAACTGACAATCCACAATATGATGCCATATCAATATTAATGCCTTGTGCTCTGGTAATCTTCCATTGGGATGACATCATATGTATACATTCAGCAAGGTGCAAAAGATGGTTGTGGTTGTCGTCCCACTTCACCACAAAAAATTTACCAATTTCTCTATTAAGAGATATGCACATATGAGCTTGACAATTTGTTCGTGTCTCTGCTCGAGGCTTTCTTATTTTTCACTCTCTTTTATAACGAACCCTTTGACCTTGTTTACAACAAACGTATTTTCTGTAAATGACAACGTCATCTTTCAAACTTTTATTCTGAAAATCTTTTCTCACACTAAATCCCACAGACCCTCCATAACTATTGTAAAACGCATAAGCATCTTCCTCCGCATTAAATTGCATACCAATATGAGGTATATTCTTAGTCGCATTAACTCCCAAATCATCCATCATAGTATCCTACAATAAGAAATTTCATTCAAATGACATTAGATGGAACTTGCAGTCATAGATGGAACTATATGTCATACATTTTCTATGGCTACTTGCAGTCATATATGGAACTAGATTTCATGTACATAAGCTTACATAATTCTTAAGAAAATTAATCATTATTCCGTTAACAAGCCAACAAGAACAAAAAAAAAACATGTACAAAGAAATTGACTTCATTATAACTTAGATTTTATTAATCAATAGCTTCATCAAACAGTCTCTGTTTGTTTTTAAAGGGTCAAAACAAAAATGATAAATAATGGAAGCTTTAACAAAAATGATAAATAATGGAAACAAAAATGATAAATGGAAACAATAATGAATGAACTTATGCTGAAAGATTATTCCAGTACAACATTTCATTGAAGTTGGTCTTGTAATATGTGCATAAAGNTTCCTCCAGACTGAGTACTTAAAAGTTCATAGGAAGCCTTAACTGACAATCCACAATATGATGCCATATCAATATTAATGCCTTGTGCTCTGGTAATCTTCCATTGGGATGACATCATATGTATACATTCAGCAAGGTGCAAAAGATGGTTGTGGTTGTCGTCCCACTTCACCACAAAAAATTTACCAATTTCTCTATTAAGAGATATGCACATATGAGCTTGACAATTTGTTCGTGTCTCTGCTCGAGGCTTTCTTATTTTTCACTCTCTTTTATAACGAACCCTTTGACCTTGTTTACAACAAACGTATTTTCTGTAAATGACAACGTCATCTTTCAAACTTTTATTCTGAAAATCTTTTCTCACACTAAATCCCACAGACCCTCCATAACTATTGTAAAACGCATAAGCATCTTCCTCCGCATTAAATTGCATACCAATATGAGGTATATTCTTAGTCGCATTAACTCCCAAATCATCCATCATAGTATCCTACAATAAGAAATTTCATTCAAATGACATTAGATGGAACTTGCAGTCATAGATGGAACTATATGTCATACATTTTCTATGGCTACTTGCAGTCATATATGGAACTAGATTTCATGTACATAAGCTTACATAATTCTTAAGAAAATTAATCATTATTCCGTTAACAAGCCAACAAGAACAAAAAAAAAACATGTACAAAGAAATTGACTTCATTATAACTTAGATTTTATTAATCAATAGCTTCATCAAACAGTCTCTGTTTGTTTTTAAAGGATCAAAACAAAAATGATAAATAATGGAAGCTTTAACAAAAATGATAAATAATGGAAACAAAAATGATAAATGGAAACAATAATGAATGAACTTATGCTGAAAGATTATTCCAGTACAACATTTCATTGAAGTTGGTCTTGTAATATGTGCATAAAGCTTCAAATATTAGTGCAACCATTTGTGCAAATTAAACTAGGAGGATGAGAAATTGTAATTTTAGTGTAGTACTAGAGTCCAAAACCAGACTCTACAACCAAGTGATGATAACAAGTCAAACTTAGATTGGTCCCTTGGATAGCCCAAGATGAACTTAGATTGGTCTTTTACCTGGCCTTTGGCATTCACTGCCTTTGACGAAGAAGAAGATGAAGAATGAGTTGAGAAGAGGGAGGCTGAGCTGTGAAGAAGTGGGAGAACCATACCCAGTTTGAAGAAGAAGAAGCGGGAGAAAGAAAAGGGAGATAGCTAAAGTTGATTTGAAGGACCCAAACGACGTCATTTTGGTAAGGAAAAATAAAAAAAAATACAAAAAAGGAGTTAAATGGCAACGTTTCATTTAACTGCATGATATGCAGTAACTGGGTTATTATAGAGGAGCCATTCCCTTCTTTTGCAGCCGTAACTCTCTATCTCCTACGTCTTCACGATTCTCGCCCATATCTCTGCTTCTCTGTCTTTCCCTCCTTCTCCCAAGATTCTCACCGATTAATTTCCATCAGTTCCTCCCTCCCCCTCTCTCTCCCTCTCCCTCTCCCTCTCCATTGTGTATTCAAAAATTGGCATTAACAACCCATCGTTCACCCTCTCTTGACCTTCCTCCTCTGTCTGTTTTTCCATTATCTCTCTGCTTCTCGTTCTACCTCTCAAACTGTTTCCTCATCTCAAATGNTTCACCCTCTCTTGACCTTCCTCCTCTGTCTGTTTTTCCATTATCTCTCTGCTTCTCGTTCTACCTCTCAAACCGTTTCCTCATCTCAAATGTCAACGGTGAAGTGATCTCTACAAGTGGTGAAGATACTAGAAAGGACCATAGGAACCATTGGTAAATAGTTTTGGAAGGAGATTTCAGAAGAAATTTTCACAATTAGCAACATCAGAGACATATTATGCAATGAAGAGAAACACCCAATGCTGATGAAACTTGGGTATAGAAATTTTAACAAGCTTGGCTTTGAAAGAAGATGCAACATAAAGGATTGGGGTGCACAAGTGGAGTTCTCAAAAGAACTGTTCAAACTATCACTGTCGCATCATAACTACCCGTAACATAACAACATCTTCCTTTACTGGAACTTTCGCCCTTCCTCTACAATAATAGTTAGAATCAAATTAAGCCAATAGGTGGAGCAAAAATAGCAATTTTGGAAGCAGATGAGATCTTTGCTGCCCCTTTTGACACGACCTGAGGGCTGTCTGCGTGTTGTCGAATCCATCCTCCATCGGGGAAAGTGACCCAACTATCTTGGATATCATCTCTATTCAAGTATCTAAACCTCATATTAGTCATTAATTTGTTCCTTTTATTTACTGATTTCTTGTACTTAAACTATGGAACGATAAAATTCTTCTTAATTTCCTAAACCAACAGTTGTATGTGATTATTTTCTTGGAGTATGTATGTTTGTGGTAAATGAGTAGTTTCACGTGTTATCTTGTTTAATTAGTTTCCTCACTTGAGGTTCTTTGAATACAAGTTAGTGGTGGAAGCTTTTGTACGGCGGTGGGTTTGATATATATTCTGAGATTTTTTTTCTTCCAATTAAATTTGTTATGTAAATTGTACACCCATGATGACTATACATTATTTATTTGTCTTTTTATCTCAAGATTGTAAACATTCTTGTTGGATTTACAATAATATGATATTTAATTGTTTTAATCTGAGTTTCTTTTACCTGTTTTGAAAATGATAGATTAATTGATGAATTCAAGTGGGCTCTGTTCCAACCATCGAAATGAACAACGCCTATGTTATGCTATTGTTTTGGTTCCTCTCTCTGTTGGATAAGAGGTGTGATTGGTTTATTTGTATACACAATCATTTCATTTCATGCAAATTCTCTTATTGTTTGTAGGCGATTTAAAAGTTTGATCTTACTATTGAAGCAATATTGAGTTGGTTTAATTGATCCTTCCAAGTTTTTGTTTTTGGCCTGAATTCTTCTTGAGTTATTGAAGAGGGAAAAATAGAAAAAATAGTGCTTCCAAGTTTTGTGCTTTGTATAATTGTTTCTGTATGAGTATAATAGCAAGCCCTAATATTTCTTATTTAATGTTTTTCTTTTAAGTTTTTAGGGCTTTTTGTTTATCTTTGTTTTACTTCCAAGGCAAAACACATGTATTCAAAGAAAAAGTAGCAATGTATTATAATAATTTCAAAAGTTTAATATTACAACTCAATTCTAAACAACTATCAATATTCAAGTCTAAGCATTTTGGGCAGCGACATTGACTTTGATGCAATTATCACTAACACCCAAACTAACAAAGGTTGGTTTTCTAGAAATTAATAGTCAAACCTTTCTTGAAATTCCTTAAGAATTTCTATATTTATAATCATATTATTTCTAAATATGATTTTTTTCATTAGTCAAATAACAACTTGAATTTGGTTCCTTTATTGCGTTGAAATTTTCTTAGGGTTGGAGTGTTGTTCTTTGTTTAAGATGAGTAATCTCAAGAGGATTGGTTCATGTAAACCCATTTAGGAAAAAATTATGGGTGTTCATTTGGCGACATGGCATTGATTCAAATTTAAGATTCAAATAATTTTTTGGCTCCATCATGTTATTTTACATGATTTCTAACATTGCTCGCACAAAGAATAACATGTTGGGTAGGTGAAATAATAAAAGTATATCCTTTGCTTCCACTTTGTTAGTCAGAATTTTTCTTTGATTGGTTATGGGCCAATGATCATCATAAAAATTTTACAATTTCCTACAAGGTGACATAGTATTTATGTGGTATATATGTGTGTGTAGTGATCATAAATAGCATGCCCATTCATGTACAATTTACCCTTTTTTTAATAACTTGCTTTGCTTGCTTCCTTTGTTGAATATATTTTTCTTACACATGCAATGAAATTCTATTGTTTGTTCATATGTTGTGAGGAGGAGTGTTATTATTTATGCATTGGTGACAATTTGGGTTAGATTGTCTCTAAGATTATGTTGGTGTTAGATTATTACTAGATTGTTTTGCAGGTTGATTTCTGAGGTGATTGAACCACTTATACAATGGCCTGCAAAGATAAGTTCCTTCCTTTAGCTACAGTGCTCTTCGTTTCCTCATTGTTTGCCCGTTCCAAGATTTATATTTCTCTAGAAAATGCAACAAAATGGTAGAATTAACTTAGTTATAGAAACGCGTAGATATTAATTAACATTCAACCTATGTTACAATCTGAAAATCAATGAGACTTTATATGCATATATTTGATTCAATTCTAGAAAAGATTAAAAGTGATATCTAATTATGTTATAGTTGGGTTAACACAAACATGGCTAAAAACAACATAAACCCAACTAACCACTACTAAGAAAGACAATACGACACGACCACGATGCATCCAAATTTTTTTCTCCTCATTAGTATGTGTATTCTAGGGAAATAATAAGATCTCCCCTCTGGCAGGTGTTTAAAGTGTACAAAAGAACATCTGTAGGTAAGAATCAAAAGAAGCAGCAAAACAACTTACAATCATACTATGCTTATAATTCACTTTGATTTAGTTGATCATCACTGATACCTTCTTTATTTTGTGGCCTTCATTTTATTTTTTTGGGAGACTGATATTAGGTCATGGAATAGACCACAAATTTTGAGAAGCATTGATTGCTTTTGAGTTTCTTGATTTCAAACGCAAAAACAAGGTTGTAGTGCATTTGCATAAAATGTAGCATTAGCGGTGTTTTTTAATGCTTAGTATTTCTTTTGATTCCAGTTGACCAGGATTCTCTAGATATGTGTGTGTTGTGTATCTGTCTTTCTCCTTTCTTTTGTGTGTCATTTCACTTGTTTGACTAATTAGGGCTTGATTATCGATTTTTATTTTTCTTTGTTTTTAATGTGGACAAGTTGATTGAGAGTTACATGGCAGTGAAGCCAGATGGGAGTCTTGATGGTCCGGTTGAGAAATTATAAATTATGGCACCCTTCTGTGGAAGATTTAGAATTCGATTCATGTTTGTTACTTCTTGAGTTTTCATTTTCATTGGTGGTGTGGAACTCCTGAGGATAACTTCATATAAATTCTACAGCCCGTTTATATTTTTACAGCCCGTGCAGCGAAAAAAGAAGGCAACCCCGTGTATATTTTTACCAATCCAATCTTGATTGGTGCACTCCGTTAACAAATTTCTCTCAAAATGGGTTGACGCAATTTCAATGGGAATTTCTCATGGAGTATGGCAATAAAGTACCATTTTCAAGGTGGCAAAGGCCTCCTACATTTGGTGCATTGCCAATGCCAAAACAAATGATAATGTCCACTTTATCAGTTATTTATGAGTAATACACTTGTTCTTGTGTATGTATTCTTGTGATCTTTCTAAAATCTTTTATGTTCTTAGTTCTAGAATTTATTAATCTTCGATAATTAGTAGAAATCAATTTTCTTTGCTTATTAAAATAGGTCAACTATTTTTTCTTAGACGGTTTGAAGCTTGTTTGGTTGTTGCCTCTGGAGAGCATGCTAGAAGTGTTGTTAATAGGTAATTTTTTAATTTATCATGTACCAAATTGGGTTCATCCCTGTCAATAATTGGATGTATTAAGTTATAGGTGGGAATTAATTGTTACTTTATAATAGTCTGCACTTTTCTCCCCCTCCCCCCTTTTGGTTATTGGTTGCGAGAGGTCCAACTTTATGTGCTCATACTATGTTTATGAATTTACAATTCCTCGAATAATGTTGTTTGGTTATTGTACATGTTATCAACAACCAAGCNGTAGTGCATTTGCATAAAATGTAGCATTAGCGGTGTTTTTTAATGCTTAGTATTTCTTTTGATTCCAGTTGACCAGGATTCTCTAGATATGTGTGTGTTGTGTATCTGTNACCTTGCGAATTATTGAAATCAAGGTGGGATAAAATTAATTAAGGGTTACTGTGAGGAAGTTAATGTTTGATGTTGTGGTATGTTAATGTGCAAATTTAATTCTTATTTTTTGGTCTAATATCATTGATTTGCATAATTGAGTTTTAAATTCTTTTCATAGAGGTTAGAATTTTATGGAGTCAAGCTTCTCTTTCAATATACAATTATAAAACTATAGAGGTGCTACATGAAAGCTCTTCAAATGACAACAATCTTGCAAGCAGAAAGGCTCAAGCAACCCCTTTGTGTTACTAAGGCCAATGACATTCTGAGAAGAGTTGGTGAAATTGTTTGGGATCGTAACAAAGCTCAAGGGGAAGTGTTATTTTTTTCGATTGGGTATAAGACTTATAATCATCAGTCCCCCTCCCCTCCCCCAAAAAAAAAAAGAAAAAAAGAAAAAATATATATATAATCATTAGTTTAGATTTTGATGCCATTTTTGTGTATTGACTTTTTGCTGTCTCCTCTTTCACTATTCACTGTAGTACCAAACCATTGAGCCTCATTTGCATTTGTTTGTTACAATAATTTCCACTAAGTAGGTTTTTATTTTTTTCATTCATTCCTAATTATGGATGTAAGACTATAATCATATAATACTTTGAGTGAACTTTATTACTTTGCACTTTCATTTATTTTTTGCTTCACTATACATCCCTTGTCATATTTCAAAATTGCTCCAATATTGAAAAATAAACTTCAAAAAAAACAAAAACAAAAATTGTAATACAAAATGGTTCACGTGCAATGCATGTGTGCACCAACTAGTTAAATATTAAAACTCGTGATAATTGAACTTAACAAATTTTTTTTAAAAGATTAAGACAACAAAATAAAATTTAGAATTTAGGCCCAAAAGTGCAGTCTACCTCACACATACACATTTATTAAAGGACAAAAAAAGAGTTAAGACTTCAATAAAAAAATATAATAAATATTTATTTCTCTCTTCCACAAATAAAAATAAATCAAACACATTTTCTACTTCTCTGAAACTCGATTTTATTCTCATTTAAACACAAAAACACCAAAAATTGTTTATTCTCATAAAGGAACCACAATAAAAACCAATTAATATAAAAAAAAACTTTCAATAAAGGTGCTATCAGACAAAATAAAACACAACAAAACAATAGGTGAATGTTACATACATAAACAAGTTATGGATCATAAAAAAATTTAAAAATAATAAAATAATTCAATAACAAGATAACAAGAAATTATGAAAACATACTAATAGTCGATAATGTAATACTACAATTTTCATAAGAAACATACAAACAAATAAGAAAAACATAAAAATAATAATAAAATCATATATTATGTTCTGAAAAGTGCGGTTCAAGCAAGAGATAATAAAGCTACACAAATGTACAAATATATTTACTAAAAAATATGTACTTGACCATGATGATATATGCATATTTATAATTCATATGGATTGTACTATTGAATAATTGCACTCAGATAATATGGGTATGAAATAACATATATGTAATATGTAATATATATCAAATGCCTAAATTACTAAAAAGAAAAATTATGTGACACTATGTTATAACATTGAACATGTTTATTATAATAGTACCCTGTAATGGTCCATAAATTATTTTTGACAAATTAAAAAAATACATAAAATATGGAATAACATATATATGAACTTTAACAAATTAAAAAAAATGGTCCACACATTATTTTTGAAAAATTAAAAAAATGCATAAAATATAGAATAACATATATATAACCTTTAATCCTTATGTGTCATCCGTTAATTAATTTGTCTTACTTAATCGGTTCCATAGACGAAGATTTGACAATGAGACATAAGTAGATAATATAATTGTTACGAGATGTATAAACACTTTGATTTTTTGAATGGGAGGAAGAATAGTAGGGCCGACCTTAGGCCCCAACCATTAAAATAGTTGCCTAGGACCCCAATTTAATTTTCAGCCCTTAGTTTAGTCCGACCATTAAAACACTTCATCGTTTGAGACCCTTTTGAATGGACCAAGTTAAGGCCCAATATATTTCACAAATCTATCTAAAGCTTTATAGAAAGACCTAAAATATAATAATATTTTCACAGATCTATGTAAAGCCTTATATCTATAAAGTTCTAAAATATAATTAAGTCTTCTGAAAACAATCTAAAATTATCAATTTCTACTTTTAAAACTAGCAATCTCTCAAATTCTTTTCACTATTTTTTCCTCTACTCTCACCACTTCTTTCTAATCTTTTCTCTCCCTTACTCTCTCATTGTCTTACTCTGGTTCTTTATCCTTATCTTTAGATCTCTTGCTATCTCTTTAAGATTTCATTCAATTTATTCATTTGTCAGATCCTAACTTCATAATTACAACTAATTTATTATCTGATCCCACCCAATCCCAAAACTACTAAAATATTGAAAATAAATCATACTGCAATTTTCTATAAAACGTCTGATAATCGTTTTAAAAAAATATTAATTTTTAAACTATTAAATGAGGTCACATAAAATTCTTGCTTTAGGCCCCAACCACCCTTGGTTCCATGTTTTAGAATACTGTTTATACAAATAAACTAGCGTCAACTTTTCATTATTCTAGTATGAAAGGCAACTCCAAAGGTTTCTTTAGAAAGTACAGTGATTTGTGGAATTTTAGAACTTTTACATAAATCCTACAACATTTCGAATTTATAGGTCAGTCCAATACATGTCACACAATTCATGCCAAATGACACACATCAAGTCATGTATAGCAAGTGGATTTCTTGTATAAATAACATTTTAATATAGTTTCTAGCACATTCTATCTCAACATAAGCTAGTCATATTGTTTTTGTACGATAGGGTGTAATGAACAACAATGAATTGGAGATCATGGAGAATGAAATTGAAAATGACAACTAAGTAATGCAAGTGAAGAGGAGAGTTCTAAGGTTGCTGAGAGTGAAGAAAAGGGAGAGGGTGAGGGTGAGGACGAGGACCAGGATGAGCATGAGCGTGAGCAAGATTTCAATGGTTATTGCAACCTTTGTACAAGGATAGTTTTGGCAAAAAGGTAAAGTAGCACCAACTTACAATACATCGCAAGTATAGGTTTGTTTATCCCGTGGACCAAGAGGAGGTTCGCCAATCTGTCAGAACTGTCTGAACATCGCCAGAGACGCCACCATTGATGCCATTGAGATTGACGATTAGCCAAGGGTCGTCTAATTATGTTTTTTTAATATGTGTTTTTTCTATGGTCTTTTGCTCAACGGATCAAAAGTACGTTAGGATAACAGGCTGACGACTCCCAAGAGTTCTTATCGACTGAGTCATTTGGCACCTCGATGTTGACTCTTCACATTCTGGGGTTGAAGAATGTTCTAAGGTGTCGGTTGTTCGCCGATTCAAGTGGTACGTGAGTTAGATTTAGAACGTCATGAGACAATTCAGTTCCTTTCTCCTATACGCTTTTAGATTGTTTTGTTTTATTTTTATTTACTTTTTGTTTTCATATAAAATGTAACCTTGGCTATATTAATGAGAATTCCAATTATATTTTATATTACACATGTCTTTTAAATTATATCCATTTTAAATTTAACAGTAGATCCAATTTTATATTCGATTATATTTACTTAAGTAAGACATATTTTTAACACAGATAAGACTGGAATGAGAATGAAGAGGGACGGTCTGCTGCTAATTACTCACTAATTGATAAAATTAGTTTGCCAAACCACTCACTTAGTTAAGCATAGCGAAACATTTGGGTATGCTACTATTGGCTCTTGGTTGTTAATTTGCTCGTTCTGTTGGTTTAGAGATAGCAAAGGTGTAGCTCGTCATTTTCCTTGGCACAAATTTTTACCCACTATTATTCAATTTGAAATTCAGTTTAGTGAAGCATCACGGTTATATAATAAATTAAGACTCATTTTTAGTCTTCAATACATCGTCTTTTCAAATTATGCACATAAATTACCCGGCATATTCACCCATTAATGCTATTGGGACAACATAATTTACGTGTATAATTTGGAGACATAATGTATTATGACCATTAGATTAATAGTGGAATACATTCAATTTCGATCCCCACATATAATCTAATGGCCACAATTATTATTCCTCAAATTATGCTACTAAATTATATCCGACCCATAACATTGCTCGTATTCACCTAACATGACGCAGCTCAATTCATGTTCCTTAGTTCAAGTTTCACCTAACAATTTACAATTCATGTCTCACCTATCAACTCATAATCAAGTCTCTCTGATTTACAATGCACGTTCAATTCATTGGTGTTCTTTAAGCGGCCATCTGAAGCAGACTTTATATAATATATACTCTCAATTTCTTTTTCAATGAAATCATGCCAAAATTTATATATAATTATTTATCTTGATTTAAATTATTTTTAATCATTGATTGAAAATATGATTTAGTAAGGTAAACTTAATTTTTTGTAAAAAAGATCAAATCAATATCATTGTTATTGGATGAAAAATATTAATCTGATATTGAAAAATTATTTCTCAATACAATAGGTGAACGAACCTCTCAATTTGTGCCCAACTAGTTTTTCAAAGCTTGAGTATAATTTTCGGTATCATCATTGGGTTTAAGTTCGGTTAGAACAAATGATAATTTCGAAAAACTCAACATATCAAGAATCTTTTGTTTCTATTTTCAAAATTTATTTCCATCAAAATGTTCAATTTTTGAAGCATCCAGTAAGATCTTTATTTGTGCAAGAAGTTGTGTATTCATTGCAAAAATCAACCTTTAAGATTGTTGTGTAATTTATTTAATAAATCAAAGAAATAATGGATAGCAATACTTGCACAATATTAATTTTCTTAAAACAAAGACCCAAGAATAATTTGCCCAAAAATACCAATTAATGAAATAGGAGTAAAGGAACAATCTCACCAAACTGTAGAACAAGCTGAAGCTTTATCTTTGAAGGTTGATTTGTACTCTTGAGAGTCAATGACTCGGTATGATATGTCTTTGGCTATCTCCAAAACTTCTATAGCTTCACCTCTACAAACATGCTATGAGCAATGTTTAACAACCCTCTCTTGATCCTTGTAGAAGCACAAATAAATTTTTCCAAAGAGACTGTAAGCTTGGAAGCAAAGAGAGAAAGATGATTAGAAAAAACAAGAGAAAAATAGTGTCGAAGTATACTGCCAAGGAAAAGACCAAAATCAACAAAAGTGAAAGCGTCCTTTGTTAATGGGTTTAATATAAAACCAAATGGGCCCAAGTTATAAGTGTTTTGAAACACAAATAAAATAATAAGTCCAACACAAAGTAGATTGAATGGACACCATGATTAATGGTTTATGATGTGAGAGCATTCTATGTGTAAATTATAAGATAGAGTTTTTTGGGTGTGAGTATATTTTTTTAGATTTATTTGAGAGGAAGTGTATGAATAAGTATTTTACTCTATTAAGTTCAATTTTAATAAAACATCTTGTAATTAGGTACAAAATTCAAATGACATTTGAATTTTGTTACTTACCATTTCTTAAATTATACATAATTTTTACTATCTCCATCTCCCTGTCCCCTATTTTCTCTCCATCACTCTCTCACTATCTCTCACCTTTTTTCTCTCCATCTTTCTCTCTCCCTCTCGTTACTCTCCTTACCTCTCAATTATTTTCTCTCTCTATTTCCCATCGATAATTGTTTTTTTCAAATATGTAAAGATTTGATTTGATTTTTTCATCTCTCTCTCCTATTTTCTCTCTTTCTCACACACACTCTCTCCCTTTATTTTCTCTCACCGTTATTCTCTCCCTATTTTCTCTCTCTCCCTCTTTATATCAATGTTATAACAACACAATTACACCAATCAGTTACAATTGTCATATAATACACTAAATAGTTACTCATATGTTATAATAAACCAAACAGTTTCATGAAATAATCACACAAACTTATGACAACAATCTAATTTGTCATTCAATTGTTTATATAATTGAAGAGTTGTATCATTTAGTATCACGACATGGTTATACCAATTATATACATCAAATTTAGTATAATGATAATTTTTTTTGTATAATGATAAACCCAATTTGGTATATATAATTGGTATAACCTTATTGTGATACTAAATGATATAACTCTTTGATTTATGTAAAGAAATGAATGACAAATTGAGTTGATATTATAATTTGTTGTAATTATTTAACGTAACTGTTTGGTTTATTAAAATGCATGAGTAACTGTTTGATGTATTATTGGGTAATTATAATTATTGGTATAACTGATTGGTGTAATTATGTTATTGTAACATTGATATAAGGATAGAGAATAAGGAGAGAAAGAGTAACGATGAGATAAAATAGAAGGAGAGAGAAATAAAAAATTAAATCAAATCTTTGCATATTTGAAAAAAATAAATTATAAATGTGTGAGAGAGATGGATAGAGAAAAAATAGGGGAGAGAGAGTAATGGAGAGAGAAGGGGAGGGAGAGAGAGTAATGGAGTAATAAATACTTTTTTAGTCTTTTTTTTTCAAAAAATATACACTTAGACCAAATAAGTTTTTTTAATGTAGTTTAACTCAAAGAAATTCAAATTTTTGTATTGGTTTCTAAATTACCCTATAAGATAAGTTTTAGTAATTTCAAGCAATTTTTAATTACTTAAATGATCTTTCAAAAGCTACTCGAGTTCAACCCATTTTTTAGATCTATTTAAAAAAACGAGCTCAATAAACTCAACTCAAACTTATAAAATTTGGTAACCCTAGAAAATGAGTGGTGATACACAGTGAAATAAAATATTCCATATGTGGATGTCAAGGTCTATAAACTACTCATTAAAACACATCTTCATCATTTAACAGTCTTCCCTTCCACTTTCCTTCCTCCATTTTTCAACCTCCCTATTTTCCGTCCAACTNCATCATTTAACAGTCTTCCCTTCCACTTTCCTTCCTCCATTTTCCATCCTCCCTATTTTCCGTCCAACCAAACTGAGGGTAAGAATAATAATTAGTCTTCCACTACCTTTCCAATTACCAAAGTTTTTCCACTCAAGAAAAAACTATCAAAAAGCACTTCCACTAAACCATTAAAATGGAAGGCACCTCTCATTAAGCCAATAAAAAACAACTTCCAACATTTAAGCCAACGCAAGGAAAAAAACTGCACAAGCCAATTGACTGTCTCGAAAGCCACCAACCAGACTCATCAATACCAATGTGATTTTTGTCGCTCTCTCTCAAACAATACTACTCTAAATTCGATGGTATCTTTTCAAACTCATCGTCTTATTATATATCAAGAGAAAATCTTATTTTTTTCCCTTAAAAAACTATAAAAATTCTTAATTTCTCTCCAAATGATTGACTTTTTTCACATTGTTTCCTCAAAGAAATAAAAATATTATAATATGGTCCACCATGTTATTTTCATTTCGTGATACTTCTGTTTTGTGATTCTTGTTTGGTCTAATGTTTTATTTCTGTTTTGTCGTCCGTCTATTTTGTGATTAATTGATTTGACATCCAAAAAAAATAAAAACCATGGTGACTGCTTACCAAAGATTTTGTATCTAATGATCTGAATCTATAATTTCAGAGAGAGATGCAAAATAGACAGAAGCGACGGACAATTTTCAAAAAATTAGGAAACCGATATGATTATTCAAGGATACATTGGTAAGCAGAAAGATGTAGAAGAAAGAGAAGATTTTTGAAAGAGAAGGAAAGAAATGTGAGTAACTGAAGGGTACGGTGATCATTAAAACAAGAAGATTCAATTAAATTCAACTAGAAGACAAAAAAAAAACCCGACATATCTTTAATACCATATTAAAAATACCATACTTAGACTTCAAAACTTAAATGAGAATCCGACTAGACTTTTGGTTAATTTTCACTAAAAGAAATGAAACGGGTCCACATGTTCACAAAAGACAACTGGTCAATAGGTCCACATATAAAGCTTTTGAGTCCAAAAGGACAATATATTGTTAAAAAATTATCTCCTCTTATTTTTCAAAAAAAGAAAGTATTAACTACTAACACGTTGTAATAACGCTGAAAAGATTCTAATCTTATGTGGCGCGTAAAAATAACGATGCGCATGTATGGATGTATAATTTGGATCTTGTCCCACCAACCTTAGTCTCCACTTTGGAAAATGGGGGACGGGCTTGTTGGGCAAGTCTTCCACTGCAAGACTTAGAGATATAAAGATAATCTTAATTCTTGTAGGCCAATTCAACTTCTAATAGAATTGAATGACTTTATGAACTCATGAGATCAACGCAATGAAATTGGATGTATTTCACTGTTCTAAATTCTCATCTTGAATCACATTCTTTTTAAAAATATATTCCCTGAAAAGGAATTCTATTAAGAGACAATCATTACTACTTTTTTCTCGTTGGCATGTTCTCCTATATAGAATGTATTTCAATCAATTGTATATCAGGAAAACCTTTTCTTTTAGTGTCCCTTCTAACATTGGGGAAAAAAAGAAGAAAATAATTAGATGCGCTGAGTTTAATTAGCATGGTTGGAAGTGAAAGATGACCGAAGATTGTGGATTCGATCATAGAAGCATAAAACTATGCTTGTTTTAACTTAGGAGATTTGAGTGTATAAAATATTTATTCAAGACTTGCGTGCATGCCTCGTAGCAAGCCTTGAAGTCAAGCTCTATATATCTTCCAATTCTTAAAAATTTTACTTGTAATGAGAGAAGAGATTCAATTCTAGCAAAAAGCAAGGTTTAGAACCCAATTTCCTTTGCTCCTCTATTTAACTCTTACCAAGTTCTTTATAATTTCCCAAAAGAGAAAATCAGTTACTTTAATTTCCTGTGGGCGAATAGTATTTAATTTTCTCTCTTCCGTCCGGTGGACACCCTATAGATGCGAAGGTTTCAAAGGCTTGACTTGATGTAGGATATTAAAATAATCAAGCACTAAAAAATAATCTACACACAAAGAAATCATATAAAAACTAAGAAATTAGAAGAGAAAGCTTTGGGCCAAAACAACGAAACTCATGAACACGTTGAAGCCCAACGACAAACTCAAAATTCACTTAATCAAAACCTTCTGCCATACCTATTTCAATTATTAATTGATGTACATGTGCGTTACATATAGATTATTTTGAGTGTTCCTTGTAATAGCTCATATGAGAGATTTCTCTAAACATGTTAAAATCTAACTATTTTTTTTTTTTTTTGATAAATACAATTGTATTTTGTTGATGGGAAGTATTGGCCTTACAACTGAAGGAGAAAATTTATCAAAACCCCATTGAACAAGTACAAGGCAACAAAGTCCAATGCACTTATTCACTAAAAAACATTCTAAATGCATACCAAGCAAATAATAAGAAGGCGACTCGTCCACTTACCGGAAAACAGGAGGCTACTCGTCCACTATGTCTACAGAAACACTTGTCCAAACTCAACAACCAGCGGAGATCAATAATTATATTGGTATTGTATTACCAATAGACTGGTAGGTTCCAAATCAGTGCCATTTGTTTATTTCTTGAAGAATTTGGAATATTTACAGATAACAATCATAGTTCAATGTTTGGAACTTTTTTCAAAGACTTGCCCTTCCATATGTCTGGCTGCTATTGCACCCCCAGATGGCCATGAAATTTGCTGTAAGGATATTCCACAACAGCTCCTGAATGAAGTCTAGATTTTCTGCGAATAAGAACAACGGCAGAAAAAAATATTAAAAGCTGCATTGTCGTATTGTTATTTTTTAACGACCAATGAAATAAGTCTGTACTAAATGCATTTTCAAAAAGTTTAAGAGGCTAATAGGAGGTTTAAACTTCTAAATCGAAACAAAGCAATACACAACAAAATCTTAATATATGCACACACACACACATGATTAGAGTGGAAAAATTGTTCTACCATGGTGGTTATGTTATCAGTAAAAGGCTTGCACTTAAAGGGGCAAAGCAAATTACACCACCCAAGTCGATGAATTGCCAGCCCTTAATAAAAATTTGACATGGACAATGTGAAATAGCTGAACTAAACTCAATAAGAGGGTAATTATATATTTGGGGGCAAGGGAGGAGTCAAAGACTAAAAAAATCTAAATCTCTATTTGGTTGGCATGAAACCAAAAAGAGAAGATGATGGGATCTACTACAATCACCCATAGTTACGTACATCAGGCTATCTTTGACAAGAAGAAATGGAAATGACTGACAAAAGAGCATCTTAGGAATGACCATGAAAGAAGTCCTTGTCTTGCATATCTTGTTGCTTTGCATTTCTACCACAATATGAAAAATCTAACTCCTAGAAGAACGAATATGACAAAACATATGTGCTTTATCACGTTAAACTAAATTGTAGTGATTGCGAATATGTACAGCAGATGACTACATGAAAGCTAAGTCTATTTCTATAATTTTTACAGCTACTCGACCACTTTTTAGGGGGTTGAAAATGCATTTTTTGTTTTTTGCTTTTAGAGGTAATGTTGACAAAAAAAACAATTGCAACACGTCATTTTCTATTGCTAAACCCATATTTTAGATCCTCACTAGTCATATGATCCCAAGTTGTATGATATTCATTATCAAATTTAATACTTATTACCAGTTATAGTTAAGTATAATATTTCTTGCCATGCCATGCTTGAATTGTAACATGATGGTAGGATATGATGTTAAATCAACATGATATGAAACTTTTATTTAAAGATAGTTCATTGAAGCAATTCGTGCCTTCGCTTAATACCCACAGCGATGGCGACAACTTAGCATTCAAAGAAATCTAAAGCATCCTTCAGAAGATATTGCAAGGTATTTTCATCTGCTTAGCAATAATACCTTTAGCAAGAGTTGCCCTTTCACCACCAAAGCCACCTGTGTGGGAAATTAGAATGATGTAATGGAATTCACACATAAGCAATAAAAGCATCAATAGGTTCGTAACTTTAGCTAATATGTTGTGGTCTCACCTTTATCCAACAAGTTGTAGAATGCTCTTCTCTGTCCATAGTGGTATTTTTAAAAGATGAAAAAGCATACTCACTACTCATAAAATGTATAAAAAAATTTCATTCTTTTCTAAATTCAAAGTGAAATCAAAAACGTAAATTTGACACAAAATCAATCAAAAGATGAAAATCGTGGTAGTTGAATTTAACCATGCTCTAGGACTAAATTAGCACAAACTCCAAGGAAAAGACAAATAAAATTTAACCGTACAATTCCCATAAAGATAGAGAAAACTTTCTTGTAGTTCCACTTCTTGCTCTAAAAATGAAGAAAGATTTGTTAAAAATCACCAATAATTCCGCATCACGAAGAGACGTCCGGCCCTTGCGGTCCTACGAGTCTCTAAGAGAGACCGTTGTTGGTACCCCCATCCCCCCAACCCTAAAGAGGGTCGAAAATTGAGCACACTTTTTTGTGCAACTAATGAAAATTGTTGGAGTTATAGCCTAGATTATTAGGGTTTTCCTTTCTACCTTTGTTTTATCTTTTTATCCTTATTGTATCTTTATTGCTTGACTATATATACGGGGGTTTTACACTTAGTTTGTATCCCTTTTCCACTTACAACTCTTCCAAGTTGGTATTATAGCCAAACACAAACGCTAACCCTAACCTTAACCTCCACCATAGACTCAGCAGCCACAGCCAACCATCCAGCGACATCAACAACGAAACCACCCAGCGACATCAAGAAGCAAACCAGCATAACACATCAAACCATAACACCCATACACCAAAATCACACCGACATCCACAAACCCACTGCACCGACTGCCTCCATAAAGCACCGACTGCCTACACAGCAAAACCAGCAACCACAAACCAACTGACTAGCCTGTCTACACCGACTGCCTANCACAGCAAAACCAGCAACCACAAACCAACTGACCAGCCTGTCTACACCGACTGCCTCCATCAAACCAACCCACAATCAAACCCAAAAACCAATACAGCTAAGCACCCGTGACAGCCAACAAACCCACAAACCAATATTATTAGCCGTCACAAACCAACAAACCAAGTAAGACCAGCGACCCATTATCCAAACTCAACCAAAAACCATCCCAGTAACCCATTATCCAAACCCAACCCAGACGAACCCACTGCTCAACCCAGCGACCCACTGCTCAACTTGGGTCACTGTTCATCAGCCCACTGCTGGGTTGCTTTTTTGTTGTAGCTTGGTCCTTCGCACATTTCGTCATAGTGCTGCCAGGTTGCAGTATCTAGGACTTTTTTAGGAGGGAGCGGATCCTCTTCTCCTTTTATATGTTTTTGATGCAGTAGATCATTTATTTATATTTATTAGATTTCTGGGCACCGTGACCTGATTATTTGGGAGCTTTTTGAACCTTCTTTATATATCGCTATTGTTCGATTAGAGGTATATTGTTCTCCCTTATTTTATCCCTCTATTTATTTTAGAGTTATTTTTCTGTCACGGGTGCTCTAGTATTGTTGTTGGTATGATTACTATTGAGGGACTTTAGACCTCTACCGTTGAGACATCTATTGATACTTTCACCTTTATGTTTGACTAGTATACAGTACCTATTAGCATGGCTGCATTACCAGCACTGTCAGGTATGATCTCTCAAAAAGTTACGACACAATTGTTGAATAGTTGTAACTTCGTTGAGTGGTCTCGCTTATTCCAAATTTTCTTAGGCCGTGTAGGGAAGCTTGGTTGGCTGATAGGATCTCACCCAAAACCAGCTGATGACAACCTGGGATATTCTGCATGGTTCTCTGAGAACTGTGTCATTCTTTGGTGGTTATTTGGCTTAATGGAGCCCTCTGTTTGTAGGATTTATTAGTTTCATAGTTTTGTTCTGAAGCTATAGAGCTCATTATCATAAATGTATTCTCAATCAAGACGGGGAGTTCGTGTTTATGGGCTTTCTTAGGAGCTCTCATATGCTCGACAGGGAGATATGACCATTCAGGATTATTATGGCTATTTGACTTAGCGCTGGTTTGAGTATGAGACTCTACGTCCTCTTGCTGCTATTCCGAGGATAGAGCCCAAAGGAGCAGCATTCTTGCATACTCGAGAACAGGAGGATAGGATTCACAAGTTCCTTGTGGGCTTCATGATGAGTTTGAGGGGTCTCGTTCCCAGATCTTATCGATGTTGAGGCTTCTTTCCCTTTATGAGGTGTATGCGATGATTGAGCAGCATGAGCGCCGCGTCCGTATTGTATCACTTCCAGTTGTGACCTTGACTCCTCCGGCTGATCATATAACCCTTGCAACTGCAGTAGGGTCTCGTTCAAGATCCTTAGTCAGGTGTGGACAGCGCTTGGACCAGTGCCGTTAGGGTGCTCCAGATCAGCGTAGACAGGGGGATTCTTGTTCGTGTGATTATTGTGGTCGACCAGGACATCTCAGGACTGCTTGCTGGAAGCTTCATCTAGAGCTTAAGCCCCCTCCTCACTGCTGAACTACTATTATTGCTGAGGTACCACCACCAACTATCGCTACTCCTACTATTGCTCCTCCTTGGCAGAGTCATATGGATGCTATCACCTCCCGATTGGATATACTTATATCCGCTCTGAATTCTCAGAGTTCGACTATTGCGACTATCACCATTACAGGTATACCTCATGCCAGTCCGTCTCCCCTTTGAATGCTGGACTCGGGTGCAAATAGTCACATGACAGGTGAGGCCTATCACTTCACCACGTTTGATGAGTAGTTATGTACACAAGTTCAACTAACAAATGAGACACATGCCCCTATTGTTAGTAGGGGTACAATCCGCCTCCCAGATGACTTTACATTACGTTCGGTGTTTCATGCGCCAAAGCTAGTCATGAATCTATTATCTGTACATCAGTTAGTTAAAGATTTTCACTATGCGAGTGTGTTCTTATCTAATTTATGTTATTTGCAAGACCTGAGTACCAGGAAGATTATTATCAAGGGACATGAGAGAGATGGACTGTATTATCTAGGCGATCCACCTCCAGTTTTACCAGCTCCTTTACCTCCATCATCTACACCTGTTTTGTCTTTATCTATTCTTAGCTTGCATGCTAGTATTTTACCTAATACTTTTCATTTTGATTTTTGGTCACAAACTGTTCAGTTGTGGCATAATCNTCAAGGGACATGAGAGAGATGGACTGTATTATCTAGGCGATCCACCTCCAGTTTTACCAGCTCCTTTACCTCCATCATCTACACCTGTTTTGTCTTTATCTATTCTTAGCTTGCATGCTAGTATTTTACCTAGTACTTTTCATTTTGATTTTTGGTCACAAACTGTTCAGTTGTGGCATAATTGTTTTGCACATACAAATTTTAAATATTTATATATGTTGTTTCTTGTTTTAAGCAATGCTTGTGTTAGTTGTAAACTTGATTATCTTAAATGTTTCCTATCAAAACATGTTAGGACCAGTTATATTCCTTGCATGCACTAGTCACCCAAGCCATTTGACATAATACACTATGATATTTGGAGACCCTCTCTTATTACTGCTCTGTCAGGTGCTCGATATTATGTGACATTTATAGATAACCATACCTGTTGTACTTGGGTCTACCTTTTGCATAGGAAGTCTGATGTACTCCTTGTCATCATTCAGTTTCTCCAGATGATTAAGACACAATTTGATGTCATTGTTCANTTTGACATAATACACTATGATATTTGGAGACCCTCTCTTATTACTGCTCTGTCAGGTGCTCGATACTATGTGACATTTATAGATAACCATACCCGTTGTACTTGGGTCTACCTTTTGCATAGGAAGTCTGATGTACTCCTTGTCATCATTCAGTTTCTCTAGATGATTAAGACACAATTCGATGTCATTGTTCATACTCTTTGTTCAGATAATGCCAAAGAATATGTGTCTGATGCCTTAGTGTCTCACCTTTCTTCCCAGGGTATCCTTTAGCAGCTCACTTGTCTATATACTCCTGAGCAAAATGAAGTTGCTGAAAGAAAAAAATAAGAGTCTGATAGGGATGGTACGTTGTATGTTTAGAGGTATGGGGGTAACAAAATCTTCTGACATTTGCTGTTTTGACTTCTACCTTTTTGTGTAATCGTACACCGAGTCATGGTCTACAGTATAGGGC
This sequence comes from Ilex paraguariensis, assembly GCA_963454935.2. Taxonomy (NCBI): domain Eukaryota; kingdom Viridiplantae; phylum Streptophyta; class Magnoliopsida; order Aquifoliales; family Aquifoliaceae; genus Ilex; species Ilex paraguariensis. The sequence continues at coordinate 394,018 of CAUOFW020000959.1, read as the reverse complement.
TCCTTTACAGGTTTTATTCCCTGAGCGGATGCTTTTTTCAATCCCCCCTCATGTTTTTGGCTGCACATGTTTTGTTCAGGATCAGTCTCCTACTCGCCATAAGCTTGATGATAAAACGATTCGTTGTATCTTAGTGAGCTATTGTCATTAGTCTAAGGGGTATCGGTGTTATGATCCTATCAGGCCGTATGTATCATAGTCTAGACGTTACCTTTCTTGAGCATATTCCTTATTCTTCTTCTAGTCATGTGTTTTCCACTCCAGTTGATGATACTCTATTTGATTTTTCATTACCACAGGAGCTAGAGCCATTGGTCACTTTCATTACAGAGTCATCAGTCTCTTCTCCTCCAGAACCACTTATCCCTGTTAGTACAGAGTCACCAGTCTCTCTTCCTTTGAAGGTTTATGTTCGTCGCCCTCACTCTCATCTCCCTACTGATGTCCCCTTTATCTTAGGCGATGCAGGTAATACTTCTCAGTTCGTTGAGCATATTGATGTACCTGTTGTTAGTACTTATGAGATTACAAGTATTAAGCTAGTTACTTTACTTGATGAGACATTGTTAGTGGAGGATGATAATTTAGGGCGTCGTTATCCATGACGTGATCATTATCCAGTTGATTGTTATGGTTGGACCGTCAGATTTTTATATCCGATCTCTGTTTATGTTTCTTATGGTGATTTGTCTCATACATTTCGAGCTTATAGCATTGCCTTATCAGATATGCCAGTTCCTCATTCTGTTTCAGAGGCTATGCGGGAGTCCTAGTGGGTTCTTGCCATGCAGACGGAGATGGACGCTCTTTAGCGTAATCATACATGGGATCTTGTCTCTTTACCTTTAGGGGTGAAGCCTGTTGGCTGTTGCTGGGTTTACACCCTGAAGTTTCTTATGGATGGTACTATTGATCGTTACATGGCTAGGCTTGTGGCGAAGGGCTTTACTCAGGTACCAAGTCATGATTTTGGTGCTATATTTGCCCCCGTGGTAAAATTGACTACTGTTCGGTTGATTATTTCTCTGGCTGCAGAGTACTCTTGGCATTTTCATCAGTTAGATATGAAGAATGCATTTTTTTACGGTGATCTGGACAAGATTATTTATATGGATGCATTATCGGGCTTTCATGGTGAGGGGGAGTATGCTAGAAAGGTATGTCGACTGTGTAAGTCTCTTTATGGACTGAAACAGTCACCATGAGCCTGGTTCAATCGCTTTAGTGATGTAGTCGTACGTTTGGGGTTCACCAGATGTCATTCTGATCATATCTGTTTTGTTCGACAGAATACTTTTGGACAGTGTGTCATCCTTTTGGTATATGTTGATGATATTATTATTACTAGAAAAGATGTTTCTGGGACTGCGTAGGTCAAGGTAGACCTTAGACAGGCCTTCGATGTGAAGGACCTTAGATTTTTGTGATACTTTCTTGGGATTGAGGTTACCCGTAGCAGCAGGGGTATTGTTCTTTCTTAGAGAAATTATGTTCTGGATCTTCTTTTAGACACTAGGATGTTGGGATGCAAACCGACATCATCACCCATGATTCCAAACCTGAAGCTTACTACTGATTGTGAGGAGTTGAGAGATCCGACTGTTTATCAGAGGTTGGTAGGTAGACTAATCTACCTAGCCAACACTAGGCCAGACATTTCATTCGCAGTCAACCGAGTTAGTCAGTTCATGCATAGGCTGTGTCAGCCTCATCTTGATGCAGTTTATCATATTCTTCGGTACCTCAAGTCTTGTCCTAGACTTGAGTTGTTTTATACATCAGGATCTCAGATTGATTTTCTAGCCTGTTATTTAGATTCAGAATATGGGGGAGTATGTGACGATCGATCTACTACGGGCTTCTGTGCTTTTTGAGGGACTCATCTTATCTTTTAGAAGAGCAAGAAGCTGGCAGTTGTGTCCTAATCATCAGCAGAGGTAGAGTATCGGGCACTAGCACTTGACACATGTGAGATTATCTAGCTACGACCGATTCTTGGCGAATTGGAATTTCTAGTGACTTCTCCATCCACATTATATTGTGATAATTGATATGCTATTTAGCTCGCTTATGAATCTGTACTATACGAGAGGACGAAGTATATAGAGATCGATGTTCACTTCCTTCGGGAGAAGGTTAGCCATGGTATTGTCACTCCATTGTTTGTGGGGACTAGTGATCAGGTTGTGGATATTTTCATAAAACCTGTCAATCTATCCATTTTTTAGGACTCGGTTGTCAAGCTTGACTTAGTTGATATTTTTGTGCCTAACTTGAGGGGGAGTGTTGGAGTTATAGCCTAGATTATTAGGGTTTTCCTTTCTACCTTTATTTTACATTTTTATCCTTATTGTATCTTTATTGTTTCACTATATATACGGGGGCTCTAAACTTAGTTTGTATCCATTTTTCACTCACAACTATTCCAAGTAAAACTATAATTCATGAGTCCTCCCTAGTTTGAGCTCTTATTGTAAAACCCGGTAATTTTGTAACTACAGTATGGGTTAGAGACTTGAATTTTTCTAGATCTCGAATGGTGAAACAGACCTCACAATTAGATTCTTCTCGCGAAATCTAATTACCACGTCAAATTTCATCGAATTCTAAGATGGTCGGATTTTTTACGTTTTACGAGGTGACCGAGTCTCGGGTGACTCAAAAATGAAATTTTTAATAAAATTTTGAAATTTGAGAAATAATTAAATTTAAATTAAAATAAAATTAATTTGAACTTGAACCGGGATGAAATTTAATCGTTTCGGGATGAAAACGGACCCCAAAACAAAAGGGTCGTGTGGCACGTTGTGGGCCAAGTATCCTAAGAGTATAAATAGGGGAAAAAATCAAATTTTTTCCTCATTTCTTCAACCGGTTAACGTGAAAGGGGAAGAGGGGAAAAAAGGGAGTAGCTCTCCACTTCTATCTACAATTTACGACTCCACGGTGCTCAAATCCACTCGGGGTAAGAACAAAAGTTGTTTTCCTCACAGAGGGCTACATGACCACACCAAAAATGATGGGTTTCACCGAAGGTTGAAAAAAAATAAGATTTTGGGAAAGTGAGGATTCAAAGTTGTTTTGAATTCTTGGGGCTTCCCAACGTCATTTTATGCTTCGAGAGGTAGGGGTTCTCCTACTTTGGTTCATTTTTCACTTATAGTGTTATATGAAATGTGTGGGTTAAAAGAGAATATGTATTTCACTCATTCATGTACATGACATGGGTGAAATAGGTATGGAAAACAAGTATGTAATGGGTTGGAATAGAATTTTCTAGTTCGAAATTGTGATGTGGGAATTGCTTGTTTGGTAATTCTATGGGAAAAATGATTATATGAGCATGCTATATGTTTTATATTATGCTTTGTGAATGAGGTAGAAATTCTTATGTGATAATATGAATGGTTGTCTTGAAGGTGTTTGCCAAAATGCCTATGTGTGGATTGAGTTGTTATAACTTGATGATTTATAACATGCTTAGAAAATGTGTTAGAAAGAAATGTTAATATGTGCTCCTTGAGATATTGACATTGTGATGATTTATGGAATTCATATGCATATGATATGAATCTCTATGGAACATGTAGATATGTGGTTTAAAATTGCTCATATGACATTCATTACATGTGGGCACGATGTTGGAATAACAATAATTCATTACATTGCATATGCACGTAGATATCGCAATTTATGGGTGTGGGTGCATGGTTGGCATCAAACACCACGTAGGTGGATGATGGGTGGGCTCGAAAAAGTTGGATTGAATGTCTGACTGAGTCACACGGTTGCATGAAAAAGACTTGGGTCGGGATAGCAAGAAGGGTTAGACTATCCCTCGGGTGAGAGACCTGGTATTTGGATAAGCACTTTCGTTGGTATGAGAGCCCTTAAAGTGTGTCGGTGTATGCGGAACCGTTGGTGGAAGTCCATGAATTATGTGTCGGTTGGGTGACCGTTGGTGTAAGTCCATAAATACCCACCCCAAGAAAGACCCCAGAGATTTTAGTTAGCCATTAGGTGTGTAACACAAATGGCGGGGGACTTAGAGATCCCGGTTTGATATTCACTGCATAACATGGGGTGCAGGTAGATAGCCGAAGCTAGAAAAGCTCAGTGTTAATACACATTGGCATGACATGTGTTGTGGTGCTGGGAAAGGCTCGGGTAAATTGCATGAATGAGCATCATCTCATTTCATGACATGGTATGTTAGATTTCAATCTTGACTTGCTTAAGTATTAATTAGAATGGATTTTGGTTGTGTTTTGTTGCATAACACATTGCATATGCACTTAGGTGGGGGAGTAGCCCTTGTAGAAAATTTTCTACTGGGCGTTGGCTCATCCTATACGAGAACATATTTCAAGTGCGGGGTTCATACCGGTGGAGGACTCAAATTCGGGGCCTCAAAGATGAAGAAAATCCGGTTTGTGGCTTTTGGAAACAAGTTTTGTATAAAAACTTAGTTTATATTCCATTTTGAATTGTAATTATATGGAATGAGTTGTAATAACCTTTTATGGATCATGTTTTTTGTATTAAACATCATTATACAAGTTTTATATGATGTTTAAATGAGTTAGGATGAATTGAAAATAAAAAATTGATGAAACAAGAAATTTTGGGCATTCAATAGAGCGTATTGGTACTGCGTACCGGTATTACTAAACCTCCTGAAGTTCGGTGTACCGGTACACTTTTTTACTCTAGACCAGTTTTTGTAGAATCGTCATAACCTTTGATTCAACCGTTAGATTGAGCTCAACTTTTGACACAATACATAAGACATCTAGATCTACAACTTTTCTATTTTGAACCTTTCTAAATTCGGAGTGGATCATGGTCAAAATGGAGGAAACCTGAGGTACTTGCACCAGATGGTGATAGTGCTGGTGCCTTTGTTACCAAACACCAAAGACCTCCTTGATTTCTTCACTTCTAAGCCTCCAAATCCTCATGTAATGTATCCATATCTTCACCACACATCCAACATGGTTGCAAGGTGGGCAAAGCGTATCGATATGGCGTACCGGTACAGTACTGTCCAAAGAGTTTAGCGTACCGGTACAGCGTATTGGTACACTTCCTCAAACTTTGAAGATTTCTTATTTCTTGCTATGCCTTTGGACCTTGGTTTCCTTAGTTCCCTTGACACAAATGGACCGTAAAATAGATATATTGGGGTATATTGAACCTCGATAAGAGTAAATGAATAACGAAACACGGGTAACACGTGTGAGTTAAAATCCCGGGTATTGGGATATTATTGGTGAGATGTCGGCTCAAGTGACACTCACGAGCATTCCGCGGGTTAACTGGTTGTCAACAGGACCCTCAGTTTTAGGGGCGTCATAGCTTGGTATCAGAGCATAGGTATACGGATTACCTAGGACTTGATGGGCATTGGGTTTAGACCATTGCATGCACTGTACATTTCATCTTATGTGATTACATTATGTTACATGATTACGTACTATGTGATTATGTGAATGATATACATGGTAAAATGTATATGAAAAGAGACACTAGGGTTAGAAAATATAACCTTGAGGGTCGAAAAAGAAATGAACGGGATACTTCAAGGTATAAATGTTTACTAGTGGGTGGTATAGACTCTACTAGGGAAACGAGAAAAATCTCAATGCTTCAAGTTTTGTCCCTATCATGGGATACTAAATAAATGCTCTATTGCTATCTGGCATGAGTATAGATGACAACTAGAGGGAGGGGATGTCGGGGTGGACGGAACAACTAACCACCACCGGCCTTTGACCAACAAGCCTTTGTGGAGGTTATTGGTGCGACGACTGCTACGATTGCACAAGCTAGTGCCACAGCCGCTACTATTGCACAGACTAGTGCAAGTGGAGGACAAGGAGGCTCAAGTAACCTCTAGAAGTTCAAGGCACACAATCCTCCGGTCTTTATGGGAGGGGCGGATCCTATGGTAGCTGACTATTGATTTCGGCAAGTCGAAAAGGTATTGAGGGCTATGGAGATCACCTCCGATGCCACGAAGATAACTCTGACTACATTTCAGCTAGAGGGAGAATCCCAAGTGTGGTAGGATTGGGTAAAAGAATCCAAGAACTTAGAGGCGATGTCATGGGTAGAGTTTAAGGAGCTCTTCATGGCCAAGTACTTCTCGGCGACTGTTAGACATGCAAAAGCCCAGGAGCTTCTAGACTTGAAACAAGGTACCATGACANCATGGAATTAGCACGTTTCACCGATGACTATGTGGCCACAGATACGACCAAAGTCAGGAAGTTCGAGGATGGCTTAAAGCTGTCCATCCGAGGCAAGATTGTGGGTCTTCTTCTGCAAGACTTGGACTCGATGGTCACCACAGCTATGGCCATTGAGAGAGAGATTGAGGACGCAAGAAGCATCCGAGAGTTGGGTGCCAAGGACAAGAAGAAGGAGGGCCAATCCTCTTCTTCTAGCTCAGGAAAGAGGCAGAGAACTTCTACTCCTCAGAGACAGGGCCGTGGTTATCAAGGTCAAGGCCAAGGTCAAGGTCAATCCTCCCAAGGTGAAAGAAATCAGCGTACTACAGATCAGGCGGGGCAGAGGACATGTTTCCATTGCCACCAGCCGGGTCACACGAAGCGGGATTGTCCCCAGAGGCAGGGATTCTAAGGCTATGACTCATCTTAGTCCCAGACTTCGGTGGGGCAACCACAGACACAGTACATTCCTCCCTACCCCACCATGGGCCAGGAGAACTAGTACCAGTTCCAGGGTACTACACATGCTCCTACTACTCTACGAACGGGGACTCCACAAGCAGGCCAGATGGGCAAGGGCATGGGTTGAGGCTGAGGCCAGGACTCATAGGCCGGGACTTCAGAGACCCAGAGGCGTGTCTACGCCATGGTGCCGCAGACTGAGTCAGCAGATCCGTCGGTGATACAGGGTATATTCCTACTCTCTCGCTTATGGGCTAGAGTGTTATTTGATTCTGGTGCATCACATTCATTTATTGCCGCATCTTGTGTGAAAGACTTGGGTTTAGAGGTTGAAACCTTAGAAAAGCCAATGTATGTGAGTTCTCCCGTAGAAGCTAGGGTGAGGGTGGACCAGATATGTCGGGGTTGTGAGTTAGAGATCTCGGGGATTCAACTCATCGGGGACCTTAGGGTCATGGACATGTCAGAGTTTGATGTGATCCTCGGAATGAAATGATTGGCGGCACATCAGGTCGTCATTGATTGTGATAGGAAGAGGGTCACCGCTTATACACCGGATGGTGTTTGTTTTAAGTTCCAAGGGGAAAAGCATGATGCTTTACCTTAAGTCGTGTATGACTCTAGATGGCACGAACAGTTGAAGGGTTGGCTTGCAAGCCTTACCCTAGAGGACAAGGCGAGATAGGAGCTGGGTCTACCTCGGGTTATATGTGAGTATAAGGATATTTTTTCGGATGAACTACCAGGATTACCTCCACATAGGGATGTGGACTTCAACATTGAGTTGTATCCCGATACGTTGCCTATTTCTATGACTCCACATAGGATGGCACCAGCCAAGTTGCAGGAACTCAAGGTCCAGTTGCAAGAATTATTGGACAAGGGCTTCATTAGACCGAACACTTCACCTTGGGGCACTCTAGTGATATTTGCCAAGAAGAAGGACAAAATCCTTCGACTATGCATAGATTATCAACAGTTGAATAGGGTTACTATCAAGAATAGGTATCCTTTGCCAAGGATTGATGATCTGTTTGATCAGCTGAGGGGAACATGGGTCTACTCCAAGATAGATCTCCGCACGGGTTACTACCATCAGTTGAGGATCAGGAAGGCTGATATCCCTAAGACGGCGTTTTGGACGTGGTATGGGCATTTCGAGTTTACAGTCATGCCTTTCGGATTGACGAATGCTCCAGCAACATTTATGGATCTCATGCACAAGGTGTTCCAACCCTACCTAGATCAGTTCGTCGTAGTCTTTGTTGACGACATCTTGATCTACTCCAAGTCTGAGGAGGAGTATGAGGGTCACTTGAGGGTTGTTCTCCAGACCTTGAGAGATCATCGGTTGTACGCCAAGTTCAGCAAGTGCGAATTTTGGCTTACAGAGGTGAAATTTTTGAGACATGTAGTGTCGACTTCGGATGTATCCGTGGACCCGAAAAAGGTGGGAGTAGTTATGAATTGGGGAAGACCGAAGTCAGTCTTCGAGATACGTAGTTTCTTGGGATTGGCGAGGTACTATAAGAGGTTCATTCAGGACTTCTCTCGATTAGCTGCTCCAATGATCAAGTTGACCCGGAAGGAGGTCAAGTTTGAGTGGAATGATGCTTGTGAGATGGCATTCCAGGAGTTAAAGAGGAGGCTTACATCAGCTCCAATTTTGATCGTTCCAAAAAGGGGACAAAGGTACACAGTTTATTGTGATGCCTCAAAGGACGGACTTTGATGCGTTTTGATGCAGTCTGGGAGGGTAGTAGCTTATGGTTCTCGACAGTTAAAGAATCACGAGCAGAATTATCCCACGCATGACATGGAGTTGGCGGCCATTGTCTTTGCCTTGAAGCTTGGCGCCACTATCTATATGGTGAACAATTTGAGGTTTTTTCAGACCACAAAAGTCTAAAGTATATCTTCACACAGCGAGACCTCAACATGAGGCAGTGCAGGTGGATGGAGTTCCTAGAGGACTATGACTTCACTTTGCATTACCATCCTGGTAAGGCAAATGTGGTGGCTGATGCACTCAGCAGGAAGTCACTGGGAATCTTGGTTAGTGTGGCTTCTAGGGAGTGGCAGATGCTCGAGACTGTGGGGCAGTTCGGGCTACGATACATGGGTCAAACTCATGGCGTTTTGGGGAGTTTGGTGGCTACACCTTCCCTACTGAGCAGGGTGATTGAGTCCCAGGGGCTGGATACAAAGTTATCATCCGTCAGGGACTGAGTACAGACAGGTTCGGGTGATGAGGGTTGGACTATTCACTCGGATGGTGGTCTTCGGTTTAGGGGGAAGATTGTGGTTCCCTAGTCGGCGGAGCTTAGAGAGGAGATTCTCAGGGAGTTTCACTGCTCCCAATTTGCTGTACATTTAGGTGGCATGAAGATGTACCATGATCTTTGTCGCCAGTACTATTGGAGCGGGATGAAGAGAGACGTTGGAGACTTTGTTAGCCGATGTCTTACGTGTCAGCAGGTTAAGGCTGAGCACCAGAGACCAGTGGGATTACTCCAGCCCTTGGAGGTAGCTAAGTGGAAGTGGGAGCATGTCACGATGGATTTTGTGACTCACTTGCCATGGACATCGCGGAAACATGACTCAGTATGGGTGATAGTAGACCGACTTACGAAGTCGGCACACTTTTTGGCTGTGCAGATGACCTTTACACTGGAGGAATTCTGTAGGTTGTACATTTGGGAAATTGTCCGATTTCATGGGGTGCCCGTATCTATAGTATCGGATCGGGATCCCAGGTTCATGGCTCATTTTTGGGTGAGTTTCCAACGAGCTATGGGAACACAGTTGATGATGAGCACTGTTTTTCATCCCAGACAAATGGTTAGTCTGGGTGAACTATTCAGACGTTAGAGGATATGTTGCGGGCATGTGTCTTAGATCTCAAGGGTAGTTGGAAAGATCACTTGTCCTTGGTAGAGTTCGCCTACAACAACAGTTACCAGGCGAGCATACAGATAGCACCCTATGAGACATCATATGGGAGGCCGTGTTGATCTCTGGTTTGTTGGACGGAGGTGGAAGAGAGACCCTCTACAGGTTCGGATTTGATCAGAGACACCTCAAAGAAGGTGGACTTGATTCGGAAGCGTCTTCTCACAGCTCAGAGCTAACAGAAGAGCTACGCCGACAGACGGCGGCGACCTCTAGAGTTTGAGGTGGAAGATCATGTCTTCTTGAAGGTGATGCCTAAGAGAAGAGTGGTCAGGTTTGGTAAGCGGGGAAACTATCGCCAAGGTATATCAGGCCCTTCGAGGTACTTGAGAGGGTGGGTACAGTTGCTTATCGGTTGGCGTTACCGCCAAATCTATCGGGTGTTCATGCGGTATTCCATGTATCTATGCTCCAAAAATACACCCCAGATTCGACTCATGTGGTGGATTGGGGAGAGCTTGTGGTTGACGTTGATGGGACATTTAAGGAGGGACCGGTGCGCATCATGGATATCGGGGAATAGGTTTTATGAGGCAAGACCGTGCGACTAGTGAAGGTGCGGTGGCATCACCGAGACATAGAGGAGGCGACATGAGAACGTGAGGACACTATACGTACCAACTATCCATTCCTGTTCGAGAATGGAGGTACAAGTTTTATAGTTTTAGTTATACTGTCGTCGTTGCATATACATGTGTTTGAATGTATATGTGTATGTGAATTTCGGGGACGAAATTCTTTTAAAGGGGGAAGAATGTAAAACCCGGTAAATTTAATTTTTTGTAAACAAAGGCAAAACGGTAATTTTGCCCCTATAGTACAGGTTGGAGACCTGAATTTTTCTAGATCTCGGATGGCGAAATGGACCTCACCATTGGATTCGTCTTGCGAAATCTAGTTACCACGTCAAATTTCATCGAATTTCGAGATAGTCAGATTTTTTACATTTTACGAGGCGATCGAGTATCGGATAACCCAAAAATGGGATTTTCAATAAAATTTTGAAATTTGGAAAATAATTAAAGGCAAATTAAAATAAAATTAATTTGAACTTGAACTTGGACGAAATTTAATCATTTTCGGATGAAAACGGACTCGAAAACAAAAGGGTCGAGTGGCGCGTTGTGGACCAAGTATCGTAAGAGTATAAATAGGGGGGAAAATCAGATTTTTCCCCCATTTTTTCAGCCGGTTAACATGAGAAGAGGGGGGAAAATGGAGGAACTCTTCACTTCTCTCTACGATCTACGACTCCACGGTGCTTAAATCCACTTGGGGTAAGAACAAAAGTTGTTCTCCTCGCCAAGGGTTACACAACCACACCAAAAACGACGGGTTTCACCGAAGGTTGAAAAAATGAGATTTTGGGGAAGTGAGGATTCAAAGTTGTTTTGAGTTCTTGGGGCTTCCCAACGTTATTTTACGATTCGAGAGGTAGAGGTTCTCCTACTTTGGTTCATTTTCCACTTATAGTGTTATATGAAATGTGTGGGTTAAAATGGAATATGTATTTCACTCATTAATGTATATGCCATGGGTGAAATAGGTATGAAAAACAAGTATGTAATGAGTTGGAATAGAATTTCCTAGCTCGAAGTTTGTGATGTGAAAATTGCTTGTTTGGTAATTCCACGGGAAAAGTGATTATATGAGCATGCTATATGTTTTATATTATGCTTTGTGAATGAGGTGAAAATTCTTATGTGATAATATGAATGGTTGCCTTGAAGGTGTTTGCCAAAATGCCTATGTGTGGATTGAGTTGTTATGACGTGATGATGTATAACATGCTTANTGCCTATGTGTGGATTAAGTTGTTATGACATGATGATGTATAAAATGCTTATAAAATGTGTTGGAAAGAAATGTTAATATGTGCTCCTTGAGATATTGACATTGTGATGATTTATGGAATTTATATGCATATGATATGAATCTCCATGGAACATGTAGACATATGATTTAAAATTGCTCATATGACATTCATTACATGTGGGCACGATGTTGGAATAGCAATAATTCATTACATTGCATATGCACGTAGATATCACAATTTATGAGTGTGGGTGCATGGTTGGCATCAAACACCACGTAGGTGGATGATGAGTGGGCTCGGGAAAGTTGGATTGAATGTTCGACTGAGTCGCACGGTTGCATGAAAAAGACTTGGGTCGGGGTAGCAAAAAAGGTTAAACTATCCCTCGAGTGTGAGACTCGGTATTTGGATACGCACTTCCGTTGGTATGAGAGCCCATAAAGTGTGTCGGTGTATGAGAAACCGTTGGTAAAAGTCCATGAATTCCGTGTCGGTTGGGTGACCGTTGGTGTAAGTCCATTAATGCCCACCCCAAGAAAGACCCGGAGATTTTAGTTAGCCATTAGGTGTGTAACACAAATGGCAGGGGCTTAGGGAGCCCGGTTTGATATTCACTGCATAACATGGGGCGAAGGTAGATAACCGGAACTAGAAAAGCTCGGTGTTAATACACATTGACATGATATATGTTGTGGAGCTGGGAAGGGCTCGGGTAAATTGCANCTAGAAAAGCTCGGTGTTAATACACATTGGCATGATATATGTTGTGGAGCTGGGAAGGGCTCGGGTAAATTGCATGAATGAGCATCATCTCATTTCATGGCATGGTATGTTAGATTTCAATCTTGACTTGCTTAAGTATTAATTGGAATGGATTTTGGTTGTGTTTTGTTGCATAACACATTGCATATGCACTTAGGTGGGGAGTAACCCTTGTAGGAAATTTTCTACTGGGCGTTGGCTCACCTTATACCNTTTTGGTTGTGTTTTGTTGCATAACACATTGCATATGCACTTAGGTGGGGAGTAACCCTTGTAGGAAATTTTCTACTGGGCGTTGGCTCACCCTATACGGGAACATATTTCAGGTACGGGGTTTGTACCGGTGGAGAACTCACATTCGGGGCCTCAAAGATGAAGAAAAGCCGGTTTGTGGCTTTTGGAAACAAGTTTTGTATAAAAACTTAGGTTATATTCCATTTTGAATTGTAATTATATGGAATGAGTTGTAATAACCTTGTATGGATCATGTTTTATGTATTAAACATCATTATACAAGTTTTATATGATGTTGAATTGAGTTAGGATGAATTGAAAATGAAAAATTGATGAAACATGAAATTTTGGGCATTCAGTAGAGTGTACTGGTACACTAAACCTCCTGCAGTTCGGCGTATCGGTACACTTTTATACTCTAGACCAGTTTTCGTAGAATCGTCATAACCTTCTAGATCTACAACTTTTCTGTTTTGAACCTTTCTAAATTCGGAGTGGATCATGGTCAAAATGGAGGAAAACTGAGGTACTTCCACCAGATGATGATAGTGTTGGTGCCTTTGTTACCAAACACCAAAGACCTCCTTGATTTCTTCACTTCTAAGCCTCCAAATCCTCATGTAATGTGTCCATATCTTCACCACACATCCAACATGGTTGCAAGGTGGGCAAAGCGTACCGGTATGGCACTGTCCAGAGAGTTTAGCGTACCGGTACACTCCCTCAAACTTTGAAAATTTCTTATTTCTTATTTCTTGCTATGTCTTTGGACCTTGGTTTCCTTAGTTCCCTTGACACAAATGGACCTTAAAAGAAATATATTGGGGTATATTGAACCTCGATAAGAGTAAATGAATAAAGAAACACGGGTAACACGTGTGAGTTAAAATCCCGGATATTGGGATACTATTTGTGAGATGTTGGCTCAAGTGACACTCACGGGCATTCTGCGGATTGACGGGTTGTCAACGGGACCCCCGGTTTTAGGGGCGTCACACTTACTCAAATCAGAACTTTACATACATTAAAAAGGAAGCAATCATGATTTCTTGGGCTTAGGCCTCCACAATGCAACCCAAAGAAGCTTCGAGAAATTATTATCGAGTCCTATTTTACACCACACCACAAAAGCAAGGTTCTGCAAAGTATGAATAAAACCCAATTTGATAAAAGTTTAAACCCGTTATAGTTTGGCCAAGTAAAATTGTAAATTCTCCTAAGCCTCATGGTGAATATTAGTAAGTGCTATGCTGCACCAGATGAATAATGGATAATGTTACGACATGAATTGTGGACTAAATTTCGAGGGGAGACTAAACCAACTATACATCAATTTACAATTTATTGTTGCTATTTACTTTCTGGGAAAAAAAGGAAAGAAATTATTGTTCCCATTTCCGAAAATCATCCCAGAATGATGGTTTCACGAATGGCCTAGGGAACCTGAATTATTTTTCTGGACATATTTGAGCAATCTATATATACATCCGCATCCAGTCCAAGTAGAACTATTTTTGAGACAAAACATAGCCCACATAAATGCGTAGCCAACACAGCTAAGAACCCACATCAAATGATTCCCCTTGGAGAAAAAACAATGAATTAAACCAAAGACATCCCTAAATTGCACATTACAAGCAATTGTATTTATTAAAATGATCAACCAAGGCAAAAAGATATTCTTTATATCTATCTCCACAAAGTTTCATATTGCTAGAATTTTCATAGCACGTCACACAACCATAACATCAATTGGGAAAACCAACTTCTTAATCACCCTGTTCTGTATGTGTAAAAATGAGAAAACAATACACGTGCTCTAAGAGGTTATTAGCAAAGTTTAATCAACCAATCTAACTAAGATGATGGTTTGGTCATATATTTGAATTCCACTCTTTTACAAGACAAAAAATACAAGAGTCAAAATAATTCTAGTATCCATTACGATTCTTTCGGATCGTCCTGCAACTCCTTAGTTTCTCCAGGCTTTTAACTAAACCACCATCTCTGAATAGTGGACATTGGAGTATAAAATTTTATTTGATCAAATAAATTAATCAAACCCTAATTCCAATATCTTGAACAATCATGATTTTCACATACTCATATTGCGGAATTAAAACATCATAATTTATATACCTGAAGCCATTGATGCAAACCCTTGATTTCTTGAACAAGAAGAACAATATTTTGGGTAGACTGAAAATACAGTTTCTCTCTCTTAACCTTTTAACGTAAGATATACAAATCAATAGGACATGTGCACATTTATAGGTAGAGAGAGGACCGGTTTCCTAGAACAACATGAACTCCACTTCCCATCAAAGTAGGCTATCAGGAAACTATTACTTCTCTTTAACCAATCAGAAATAATCGGTTACCTGATTAGTTTGGGATTGACAACCTTATCATTATCTTGACCCAACCAATTTACCTATTAATTAGTCATCAGTAAATATCACATGGGCCAAAAATCATGTAGGCCACATTAAGTCTTACATTCTCTCACTTGGCTCATATGATTATCTTACAGTTGGGTCTAGTAAGGTTAATAGACGCGTGCATTAAATCCAATCCATCACTCCTTAATTTGGTCATCATAATACCACAATTAAACAAATCACTAATGCGAGTCATGGCGGTCGTACATCATTAACACGACATAGTCTCTTCCATGTACCACAACACTAGTAACTTGTCTAACATTATCTATAAGTGAGCAGTGTATATAAAGAGGTCCAACAATAATGCCTTGTGTCAAAGGCTACTTCTATTATCATTCATCCAATTCTAACATATGTAAGTACATAATGGAAACAGGAAATATCATAAAACACATTAAAATTAAAAGTGTCATAACAAATAATCCAACATCAAGTAAACATCATGGGTTATATTCAAGACCCATTCTGTTAACATGTTCCTTAAATGTCTTTGGTGATAACCCTTTTGTTAATGGATCTGCAATCATGAGTTCTGTGCTAATGTGCTCTATAGACACTCATTTCTTTTGAACTTCCTCCTTGACGGCAAAGTATTTCAATTCCATGTGTTTGACACCTTTAGAATACTTGTCGTTCTTGGAGAAAAACACTGCTGTGGAGTTATCACATTAAATTCTCAACGGCTTGGCAATAGTGTCGACAATTCCAAAACCTGAGATAAAATTCCGCAACCACAATCCATGAACTGTAGCCTCAAAGCATGCCACAAATTTAGCTTCCATTGTAGATGAAGCTATAACAGTTTACTTCGCACTTTTCCATGAGATTGCTCCTCCAGCTAGAAGGAACAAATAACCAAAAGTGGAATTTTTACTATCGATACATCCAGCAAAATCCGAATCTGAGTAGCCAATAACCTCTAGATGATCAGACCTCCTAAATGTGAGCATATATTCCTTTGTTCCTTTCAAGTACCTTATCACTTTCTTTGCAACCTTCCAATGATCCATTCCAAGATTACTTTTGTATCTCCCTAACATACCAACTGCAAAACTGATGTCTGGCCTAGTGTAGGTCTGTGCATACATTAGGCTTCCTACTGCAGAAGCATAAGGAATCCTTTCTATTTCTTTACGTTCCCATTCATTATTTGGGCATTGCATAAGGCTGAACTTATCCCCTTTCTGAATTGGGGCAATACTATTCAAACAATTCTCCATATTGAATCTCTCTAGAACTCTATCAATAAATGCTTTATGAGACAACCCCAATAATCCATGTGATCGATCATGGAATATTTCAATTCCTATCACATAGGTTGCCTCACCCATATCTTTCATTTCAAAATTCTTAGAGAGAAATTTCTTGGTATCATGCAATAATCCAAGATCACTACTAGCAAGCAATATATCGTCAACATACAAAATCAACAATAAAAACTTACTCCCACTAACCTTCAAATATATACACCGATCAACGGTGTTTTTCGTAAAACCAAAAGAAGTAATGGTATCATTGAACTTAAGGTACCATTGTGGGGAAGTTTGTTTAAGTCCACATATTGACTTCTTAAGTTTGTAAACCATGTGCTCTTTTCCCTTAGTGGAGAATCCTTCAAGTTGATCCATATAGACTTCTTCCTCTAAAATTCCATTTAGAAAAGTGATTTTCACATCCGTTTGGTGTAACTCCAAATCATAATGGGCCACCAATGCCATAATAATTCTAAGTGAGTCCTTCTTGGATACAGGAGAGAAGGTCTCTTTATAATCAATACCTCATTTCTGAGTGAAACCTTTGGCCACAAGTCTAGCTTTATGTCGCTTGATATTGCCATTGGAATCGCGCTTGGTCTTAAAGACCCATTTACACTCGAATTCCTTAAATCCTTCAGGCAATTCTACTAAATCCCAAACTTCATTCTGTTTCATTGATTTCAATTCATCATTCATAGCATCAATCCATTTAGCAGAATCATTACTTTCCATGGCTTGTGAAAATGAAACCGGATCTTTACTNGAAACTAAATTTCAAGAAATAGAAGGAACATAAAGTGTCTGAAATAAATCCAAATGATAACCAGTATCTAGAAATAAACGAAAAAGTCCCAATAGCTTCAACTGGAGCTTTGACTAGGTTACCCATGTATATGAATTTCTCATTTGGNTCTTTGAGACCGTCTTAATGCTACCCCTTGTGATTCTTCTACTATCGGTTTAATGGTGACAACCTCATTATGGAGTGGTTGATCATTTAATTGTTGTTCAACGTTGTCATATTATAAAACAACTGTAGGAACAACAATATCATTAGAGGTTGTGAGTGATGAGACTATTTCCCTAACTTCTTCAATAATCACATTTCGTGATTTGTCACTCCCACTGGTTTCACCATCCTCAATGAATCTGGCATTAGCGGTTTCAACAATTCTTGTACTATGGGTAAGACAGTAAAACCTATACCCTTTGAATTTTTCTGGATAACTAATAAAGTAAACGCTAATCGTTCTAAAATCCAATTTCTTTTCATGCGGATTATAAATCCTAGCCTCTGCTAGACAACCCCAAACATGTAGGTGTCTTAAACTCGGTTTCTTTCTTGTCCACTGTTCAAAAGGAGTCTTTGAAACTGCCTTACTAGGAACCCGGTTTAATAAATAGACAGAGGTCTTAAGAGTTTCCATCCACAAAGATAAGGGTAATGAGGAATTACTTAACATGCTCCTAACCATATCCATTAAAGTACGATTACACCTTTCTACTACACCATTTTGCTGTGGCGTACCAGGTATAGTGTATTGTGCACAAAAGCCATGCTTTTCAAGGAGTTTAGCAAATGGACTAGGACATTGTCCTAAACCAACATATCTTCCATAATATCCACCACCTTTATCTGATCTAATAACTTTCACATTTTTATCTAGCTGTCTTTCAACCTCAATAATGTACACCTCAAGGGCATTCACTGACTGAGATTTTTCATGCAATAAATAGATATAACAAAAATGTGAAAAATCATCTATAATGGTAATAAAATACTTTTCTCCACCAATCGATGGAGTGTCAAAAGGTCCACATATGTCTATATGGATAATTTCAAGTTCATTACTTCTTGTGGCACCTTTCTTGGTGTGTTTGGTTTGTTTTCCCTTAATACAATCCACACACACTCCGAGATCAGTGAAATCTAGATTCGGAAGAATCCCATCCATCACCAATCTCTCTAACCTTTCTCTGGATATATGACCTAGTCGTTTGTGCCACAAGTTGGAAGAATTTTCATTCACCAAGCTACGTTTGGTTCGAACATTATGATGCAGGGTTAGAAGAGACTCAGCAAATAGGTCATCAAGTTTCAATTTGTATAAACCATCATGCAAAATACCAGAACCAATGAAAGAGGCATTCTTAAACAAACTAACACTCTTATTACCAAATTTAAACGAATATCCATCAACATCAAGTCTAGACAAAGAAACTAAATTTCAAGAAATAGAAGGAACATAAAGTGTCTGAAATAAATCCAAATGATAACCAGTATCTAGAAATAAACGAAAAAGTCCCAATAGCTTCAACTGGAGCTTTGACTAGGTTACCCATGTATATGAATTTCTCATTTGGATTTATGGTCTGGGTTGTAAGGAATCCCTGCATCGTATTTGAAACATGAATAGTAGCACCAGAATCAATCCACCAAGTATTTGAAGGAACTTCAGTAAGGTTTTATTCGACACATACAAAAACTAAATGTTTACCTTTCTTTTCGAACCATGCCCTTCGTTTATGGCAATCTTTCTGAAAGTGTCCCAACTTCTTACAAAAGTGGCACCTATCACCCTTTTCCTTCTTATAAGCTTGAGTAACTTGAATAGGCTCATTAGTCTTAGGTGGACCATGTTTCATACCTTTAGGCTTCTTCCATTTTCTTTTTGATTCTTGGCTTACGAGATGAACTGAATGATTTCCCAATTTATTAAGTGTTGTCTCCTCTTGAACAAGCATGTTGGTCAATTCATTCACATTCAACTTATCCTTAATAGTGTTATAGTGAATCTAAAAAGGACCATACTGAGGAGGCAAGGAGTTTAGAATAAACTGTTTCAGAAAGAAATCATCCACACCCATCTTTAGAGCCTTCAATTTAGCGGCTACATTTGTCATCTCGATGACATGATCATGCATCGTATATGTACCATCAAATTTCATGGTGGTAAGTTCAGCCATTAATGTCCCAGCAAGAGACTTGCTAGTAGTTTGGAAACGATCTTCCATAATATTAAAAAATTCTTTAGCAGTCATGTCTTTCTGTGGAAGAGTTGATTTAATGTTACTTGCAATGGTCATCCGCATAAACATAAGGCTCAATCTGTTCGATCTTTCCCAAGCTTTATGGAAAGCTCTTTCATCAGTGCTCCTTGTCTCAGTAATAACAACAGGTTTCTTAGTTTGTAGTGCTAAATCAAGGTCTAGAACAACTAGGTGAAACTGGACTTGTTCACGCCAATCAGAGAAATTTAGTCCATTAAGCATCAAAACAGAAGAAGCATGCGAATGCAACGAAACAGGAACAGACGCTGCAATAAGTTAAATGCTCACTATTGTCCGAATTTGATATTGACAATTTACGTGCAAGTATACATGATCAACAAGTAATAACATGATAAGTAGAGTATCGTTCCCACGGATAATTATTGCTAATAATATCTAAGTACTAACTTTGTATTAATTCAATTTTATTTAAACAATTAGAATTAGACTATGAAATTACTAATTTAAAATTAAAATTAAATCTAAATTTAATAATTAAGGGTTGAATTTACCGGATAAAAGAAGTTAAGATTACAACTTTCCCTAATGCTTCGTATAAACCTTTCTAACTCTCTTTTCAGTTAATTGATCAAAACAAGTTGTTAACTGAGAACATGAAGTTATTTATCAAACCTCTTCCGATAGTTAGATAAAAATATCTATTCCAACTAAATTACTATATTCGTATGTAAAATAATTTGGAATAGATTCATTAAATTTAGAGTCTCATAATAGTTACACACGACATATAGGTATATTCATATCCTATACAAAAACCCAGCAATTCAATCCTAAAAATAATTAACCAGACGCATGTAATCATATTCAGATCTATACCTAGAATTCATCTCCCAATTTTATCTTGGTTAACAAATTAATTGTTGGCCACACAATTATATATTAAGCACAAAATATGATAAACAGCTCATGTATAATCAATAGAACTAGAAATAAGAGTAGATCAATTTAACTAAACATTAGGTTCCATTGCAATCTTAATAAAGATTTAGTTCATAACGTAATTGAAAAATGTCATTCTCAAATTAAACAACATCTCCGAAAATCAAGAAGTAAAATTAAGAAAAAAGAATGAATAATTAGTTGCAATCTTCACTTTCTCTCTAGCCTTCGATTCCGATTTTCTGTGTATCACTTCCATTGATTCTTGTCTTCAATTTTCTTTTAATCCTTTGATTTTTCCTATGTTAGCAACCCCAAAATCAGTATATCCCTTCTCCAACTCAAACCCTAGCATATATGCATCATTAGGGTTCAATTTCGGGTCAAAAACAAGTCAAAATTCGCGTCCAGAGCCAACACGAGCGCCTAGGCGCTGGAAAGGAGTTGAATGGACAGTATGTGAGCGTAGGGGTGCGTAAAAGGCGCTGGCTTTGTGCTGACCCTTTTTCAAGCCTGCAGCTCCCTTGTTGCTTAGCCTTCAAAAATCCAATACTTAAGCGCCAAATTGACCTTGTTTCCTTCCAAATGATCTTGTTTCCTTTCAAATGATGATTCCTACCAAATAACATCAAAACACACAAAATAAAATAAAAAGGAACATAAAATAATTGAAAACTTACAATTTTATCAAGCCAAAAATACTCAATTCGTAAGTATAAAACTCACTCATCACTCACTACGTTAGTGCTTTGAATTATCTAACAGTTCAAACATGAGTAAAAATAAAATAAATATTCTTGTAATTAATAAATAGTCCTATCGTGATTTTCCCTTGGGTAGTAATCATAATATTCTAATACATTAATCATCATGGTGATTCCTTTCACCTAATAGGACTAATTAATGATACATCCATAATTAGGTAGGTCTGTTACCTTTGGGTATCCAGGACCCACCAATCATGAATATACCCTAATTATCTTACTCCAGTTAATTAATCACTTGAAAAGTAGTGCATCTTTGGGCCGATTCCTAATATCCAAATGATAAAAAATCTACGATTTTCAAGTCATTATTTTAATACCTCGATAATGGATATTAAATATCAATTATATGATTTAGTACTTATTAACCATTCTAGTTAGGCCACTTTGGCGGCTAATAAACTATATCATAACATAAGCATTAAATCAAAATAATGACGTTGCATAAACAATTATTTTAATATTACAAGATAATGGGTGTTAAAATCAATTATATGATTTAATATCTATGAGTCATTCTAGCTGGGTCACTTTGGTGACTACCAAACTATATCATAATTCAGATATCAAAACCGTGATATTGACTTTGCATAAACTATTAGACCGACAATAATACACTATTAATCTTTATGATGTGCAAGTTCATTCACAAGGCCAGGATTAACATATAAATAATAATAATAAAATTTAAACATGAGTTATCATAAATAGATCATAATATCCTGGACCTCAATTAGATCATACCAATGATACTCCTTACCTTATGAAAGTTTTGCCTTCTTGAGGTTAAGGGTTCAAGCCCCCTTCCTCCTCTCCCTCCCCCCTCCCTTTTCCCCTCTCCCTCCCCCTCCCAAAAAAAAAAGTGGAGATCATAATATAAAAGACAGCAAACAATGTTGACCTTCTCCTTTAGTTTAACCAACAGAAAAGTTGATTTGTCTTATTCAAGGCTAAAACAACAGTGTGTCCTTTCATGGACAGGCAGTACATAAAAAGATAACAAATACATGCCAAGTTATAATTTTATATTAGACCATTTAATACATGACAATACAAGTTTTATATTAGACAACCAGTGTCTAAATACATGACCATTATAATTTTATACATGACAGTACAAGTTTCATTAAATGTCATATCACATATATCAATTAAATAATGAATCCTAGAGAAGTCATCTTCCTATTAATCTAGGAAAGTTGTTAATGATGTACGTATGTGGGAATAGTCAACTTTTCCTATCAATTAACGTCAACTTTTCTGAAGGAATAGTTTCGGGTTCAATTGGCGTAAAGGAACTTCAAACCAAATAATGATATACCGTCCTTTTAAGGCAGAGGCAATATAATAACAATTAATTCAGTTCCCAATTAANTACAAGTTTTATATTAGACAACCGGTGTCTAAATACATGACCATTATAATTTTATACATGACAGTACAAGTTTCATTAAATGTCATATCACATATATCAATTAAATAATGAATCCCAGAGAAGTCATCTTCCTATTAATCTAGGAAAGTTGTTAATGATGTACGTATGTGGGAATAGTAAACTTTTCCTATCAATTAACGTCAACTTTTCTGAAGGAATAGTTTCGGGTTCAATTGGCGTAAAGGAACTTCAAACCAAATAATGATATACTGTCCTTTTAAGGCAGAGGCAATATAATAACAATTAATTCAGTTCCCAATTAATTAAGTACAATAGACAATATAACATGAACATTAACGAAAAATCACGAGAGTTCTTTACTCAGGCTCTGATACCACATATAAAATTTTATTTGATCAAATAAATTAATCAAACCCTAATTCCAAGATCTACAACAATCATGATTTTCACATACTCATATTGTGGAATTAAAACATCATATTTTACATACCTGAAACCATTGATGCAAACCCTCGATTTCTTGAACAAGAAGAACAATATTTTGGGTAGCCTGAAAACACAGTTTCTCTCTCCTAACCTTTTAACGTAAGATACACAAATTAATGGGGCATGTACACATTTATAGGTAGAAAGAGGACCGATTTCCTAGATCAACATGAACTCTACTTTCCATCAAAATAGAATATCAGAAAACTACTACTTCTTTTTAACCAATCAGAAATAATCAGTTATCTGATTAGTTTGGGATTAACAACCTTATCTTTATCTTGACCCAACCAATTTACCTATTAATTAGTCATCAANTTTTAACGTAAGATACACAAATTAATGGGGCATGTACACATTTATAGGTAGAAAGAGAACCGATTTCCTAGATCAACATGAACTCTACTTTCCATCAAAGTAGGATATCAGAAAACTACTACTTCTCTTTAACCAATCAGAAATAATCAGTTATCTGATTAGTTTGGGATTAACAACCATATCTTTATCTTGACCCAACCAATTTACCTATTAATTAGTCATCAGTAAATATCACATGTGCCAAAAATTATGTGGCCCACATTTAAGTCTTACATGGAGTGCTCAAGAATGGTGCGTAACAATAAATTAGTGGATTAACAACCATCCCAATCTTAGATCACACGGTTTGATGGTAAACAGTAATCACAGGGGTNAAAACAGAAGAAGCATGCGAATGCAACGAAACAGGAACAGACGCTGCAATAAGTTAAATGCTCACTATTGTCCGAATTTGATATTGACAATTTACGTGCAAGTATACATGATCAACAAGTAATAACATGATAAGTAGAGTATCGTTCCCACGGATAATTATTGCTAATAATATCTAAGTACTAACTTTGTATTAATTCAATTTTATTTAAACAATTAGAATTAGACTATGAAATTACTAATTTAAAATTAAAATTAAATCTAAATTTAATAATTAAGGGTTGAATTTACCGGATAAAAGAAGTTAAGATTACAACTTTCCCTAATGCTTCGTATAAACCTTTCTAACTCTCTTTTCAGTTAATTGATCAAAACAAGTTGTTAACTGAGAACATGAAGTTATTTATCAAACCTCTTCCGATAGTTAGATAAAAATATCTATTCCAACTAAATTACTATATTCGTATGTAAAATAATTTGGAATAGATTCATTAAATTTAGAGTCTCATAATAGTTACACACGACATATAGGTATATTCATATCCTATACAAAAACCCAGCAATTCAATCCTAAAAATAATTAACCAGACGCATGTAATCATATTCAGATCTATACCTAGAATTCATCTCCCAATTTTATCTTGGTTAACAAATTAATTGTTGGCCACACAATTATATATTAAGCACAAAATATGATAAACAGCTCATGTATAATCAATAGAACTAGAAATAAGAGTAGATCAATTTAACTAAACATTAGGTTCCATTGCAATCTTAATAAAGATTTAGTTCATAACGTAATTGAAAAATGTCATTCTCAAATTAAACAACATCTCCGAAAATCAAGAAGTAAAATTAAGAAAAAAGAATGAATAATTAGTTGCAATCTTCACTTTCTCTCTAGCCTTCGATTCCGATTTTCTGTGTATCACTTCCATTGATTCTTGTCTTCAATTTTCTTTTAATCCTTTGATTTTTCCTATGTTAGCAACCCCAAAATCAGTATATCCCTTCTCCAACTCAAACCCTAGCATATATGCATCATTAGGGTTCAATTTCGGGTCAAAAACAAGTCAAAATTCGCGTCCAGAGCCAACACGAGCGCCTAGGCGCTGGAAAGGAGTTGAATGGACAGTATGTGAGCGTAGGGGTGCGTAAAAGGCGCTGGCTTTGTGCTGACCCTTTTTCAAGCCTGCAGCTCCCTTGTTGCTTAGCCTTCAAAAATCCAATACTTAAGCGCCAAATTGACCTTGTTTCCTTCCAAATGATCTTGTTTCCTTTCAAATGATGATTCCTACCAAATAACATCAAAACACACAAAATAAAATAAAAAGGAACATAAAATAATTGAAAACTTACAATTTTATCAAGCCAAAAATACTCAATTCGTAAGTATAAAACTCACTCATCACTCACTACGTTAGTGCTTTGAATTATCTAACAGTTCAAACATGAGTAAGAATAAAATAAATATTCTTGTAATTAATAAATAGTCCTATCGTGATTTTCCCTTGGGTAGTAATCATAATATTCTAATACATTAATCATCATGGTGATTCCTTTCACCTAATAGGACTAATTAATGATACATCCATAATTAGGTAGGTCTGTTACCTTTGGGTATCCAGGACCCACCAATCATGAATATACCCTAATTATCTTACTCCAGTTAATTAATCACTTGAAAAGTAGTGCATCTTTGGGCCGATTCCTAATATCCAAATGATAAAAAATCTACGATTTTCAAGTCATTATTTTAATACCTCGATAATGGATATTAAATATCAATTATATGATTTAGTACTTATTAACCATTCTAGTTAGGCCACTTTGGCGGCTAATAAACTATATCATAACATAAGCATTAAATCAAAATAATGACGTTGCATAAACAATTATTTTAATATTACAAGATAATGGGTGTTAAAATCAATTATATGATTTAATATCTATGAGTCATTCTAGCTGGGTCACTTTGGTGACTACCAAACTATATCATAATTCAGATATCAAAACCGTGATATTGACTTTGCATAAACTATTAGACCGACAATAATACACTATTAATCTTTATGATGTGCAAGTTCATTCACAAGGCCAGGATTAACATATAAATAATAATAATAAAATTTAAACATGAGTTATCATAAATAGATCATAATATCCTGGACCTCAATTAGATCATACCAATGATACTCCTTACCTTATGAAAGTTTTGCCTTCTTGAGGTTAAGGGTTCAAGCCCCCTTCCTCCTCTCCCTCCCCCCTCCCTTTTCCCCTCTCCCTCCCCCTCCCAAAAAAAAAAGTGGAGATCATAATATAAAAGACAACAAACAATGTTGACCTTCTCCTTTAGTTTAACCAACAGAAAAGTTGATTTGTCTTATTCAAGGCTAAAACAACAATGTGTCCTTTCATGGACAGGCAGTACATAAAAACATAACAAATACATGCCAAGTTATAATTTTATATTAGACGATTTAATACATGACAGTACAAGTTTTATATTAGACAACCGGTGTCTAAATACATGACCATTATAATTTTATACATGACAGTACAAGTTTCATTAAATGTCATATCACATATATCAATTAAATAATGAATCCCAGAGAAGTCATCTTCCTATTAATCTAGGAAAGTTGTTAATGATGTACGTATGTGGGAATAGTCAACTTTTCCTATCAATTAACGTCAACTTTTCTGAAGGAATAGTTTCGGGTTCAATTGGCGTAAAGGAACTTCAAACCAAATAATGATATACTGTCCTTTTAAGGCAGAGGCAATATAATAACAATTAATTCAGTTCCCAATTAATTAAGTACAATAGACAATATAACATGAACATTAACGAAAAATCACGAGAGTTCTTTACTCAGGCTCTGATACCACATATAAAATTTTATTTGATCAAATAAATTAATCAAACCCTAATTCCAAGATCTACAACAATCTTGATTTTCACATACTCATATTGTGGAATTAAAACATCATATTTTACATACCTGAAACCATTGATGCAAACCCTCGATTTCTTGAACAAGAAGAACAATATTTTGGGTAGCCTGAAAACACAGTTTCTCTCTCCTAACCTTTTAACGTAAGATACACAAATTAATGGGGCATGTACACATTTATAGGTAGAAAGAGGACCGATTTCCTAGATCAACATGAACTCTACTTTCCATCAAAGTAGGATATCAGAAAACTACTACTTCTTTTTAACCAATCAGAAATAATCAGTTATCTGATTAGTTTGGGATTAACAACCATATCTTTATCTTGACCCAACCAATTTACCTATTAATTAGTCATCAATAAATATCACATGTGCCAAAAATTATGTGGCCCACATTTAAGTCTTACATGGAGTGCTCAAGAATGGTGCGTAACAATAAATTAGTGGATTAACAACCATCCCAATCTTAGATCACACGGTTTGATGGTAAACAGTAATCACAGGGGTATGATAAAGAAAGCTTTAACTACTGCCAATAGAGGTGTCCATGACCTGGGTTACCCTCGGATCTCGTTATCCGGGCCAAAAAAATAGGCCTAAAATTCGATAGTTGGCTTGTTCGAGCCCAATATCCTTAAAAAAAGGGTCGGAGTTTGCCCCAAAAACCCATTACTCGGCCTGAAATCCGGCCCAAGAGCCCGCCCACCAAGCCAAGCCCAGTCCACCCACACAGCCTGCCCACCCTTCTTTTGAAAAAAAGTTATACTTTTAAACCATTAAATTTAAAACTTTGAAATAAGTCTTCCAATATCGGAATTTGAAGTTTTAAAAACTTAGATACTACAAATAATGTATTATTTTCTTTTCCATGTATTAAGCATACAAGTTTTAAAAGGTAAAGTAATACAAATGATAGATGAGTGAATAGGTGTCAACGTAATTGGGATGTATTCATTCTATTGGATGTAGTTCATCCCCTAATCAAAAATAAAATTATTAATTATTTTATTTTTATCCATTTTGACTCTATTTTTGATTCAAAAATATAATTTACACAAATATTAAGTTATAAAAATATTCATTATTTTTAAATGAAGTTGTATATAAAAATTCTGCAAGCAAATCCACTCAATAGGCTTGCGAGTTAGACTGTGGATAGTCTACTCTTACCCGAAATTCAGCTTAGCCCACCCGATAACTCACTTGGGTAAGANTATTCATTATTTTTAAATGAAGTTGTATATAAAAATTCTGCAAGCAAGTCCACCCAATAGGCTTGCGGGTTGGACTGTGGATAGTCTACTCTTACCCGAAATTCAGCTCGGCCCACCCGATAACTCACTTGGATAAGAGCTTGGGCCTACACTACCCAGGCCCGGCCCATGGACACCCTTAGCTAGCAAAGAGTGTCCATAAATGAACTTTCATTTAGCTTTTTTTTGCGATAGAGAAAGAAAGGTGTACAGGAAATTAAGAGTAAATGCAATCTGAANTTATCCATTTTGACTCTATTTTTGATTCAAAAATATAATTTACACAAATATTAAGTTATAAAAATATTCATTATTTTTAAATGAAGTTGTATATAAAAATTCTGCAAGCAAGTCCACCCAATAGGCTTGCGGGTTGGACTGTGGATAGTCTACTCTTACCCGAAATTCAGCTCGGCCCACCCGATAACTCACTTGGATAAGGGCTTGGGCCTACACTACCCAGGCCCGGCCCATGGACACCCTTAGCTAGCAAAGAGTGTCCATAAATGAACTTTCATTTAGCTTTTTTTTGCAATAGAGAAAGAAAGGTGTACAGCAAATTAAGAGTAAATGCCNTGACAGTACAAGTTTCATTAAATGTCATATCACATATATCAATTAAATAATGAATCCTAGAGAAGTCATCTTCCTATTAATCTAGGAAAGTTGTTAATGATGTACGTATGTGGGAATAGTCAACTTTTCCTATCAATTAACGTCAACTTTTCTGAAGGAATAGTTTCGGGTTCAATTGGCGNCATCTGAATTAAACAATGAAAGATGCACGTCGGCAGTTCGTGAAAAACCCTCAAGGTTGCTAATTCGACCCCCAAATTAGGGATAGCCCAAGAAGGATTTCATGCATCGGTGTTGTTGGACTTGTACAAATTCTTTCAATACAAACTTAAAGCAATTTTGAGAGGGATATCTACATGGCAGCCTCATCATGAGTGAGACAAACACAGTTCCAGCCAGCCTTATATAATTTAGATTTTAGACCTTTGATAGCAAACAAACCCTCCCCTATCCCCAAATCCCCGACCCCACCGGAGAAAAATAAAAAAGGAAATTAAAGACTTCCATTCCAGAGTAAAAAAGGGAGTAATGATGTGTACCTGCCAATACATGAATGTCTGCAGTACGTTGCGCTGCCACGTTCATGCACATATTGCAAATTGAAAGAGAGAGAATACGAAATAAGATTATAAGGGAAAAAAGAAAAAAAAAATCAATTAATATTGAGTTGCGATACTGACAAAAATAATGAGGTAATAAGAACAAACCCAATTCCAATCTCAACTTGCGAAAATAGTGTGCTGAGCATAGTAATGTTTGATTCTCACCCTTACTCAAGGTTCTTCCAAGTATTTTTTGTAAACACAGTAAAAGATATATAATAAGTAGACAAATTATTTTAACAAGTTTTCATTAGAATTTATCTCTTACACCATCCCCCAACCGCCCCCCCCCCTCTCCTCGGCCGTAGGGGCCAACACACCATGTGACTAGTTTTAGGCTAGAATACCAATGGGATGTCTTCAGGCCCCTTAAAATGCCAATTTGGTAGGAACTCTATTTAACTCAAGGTGCATAACAAAATTTGTATCTGTGTGTGCAGGATCTTACAAAATATAAATACGAGAACAAATCTCTCCCGTGATGAACTCAAGTCAGTCAATCAAATGGTCAACCTTGCTATTGGGAACAGTCTGTGAAGTCCTGTGGTAACCTGGAATGATAATGGAAAACCCACGTGGATCAACGGAGCGATCCAGTAAGGCTGAGGAAGGTTCCTGAAACAAAGAAAGGCAAGTTAGAAGGGCGCCAGAGTATTTTTCGGAGTATCTCCTCTGACGATCAAGTCAGTATTTAAGAGGGGAGAAGAAGAAAACACTGAGTATAGGTTTTAGGAAAGGTTTTTTTGTTGCGTACCGTCTTGCCTTTTGCGATGACTATTTATAACTCAAAAACTCATGATTGCTGTCAGTGTGGTCAGTAGGTGATCATTAGGTACAGGCAACGTGCGCACTGATTCCTATGAGGAATGTCTTTTCTCTTAACTGCTCGGGACCCCGAGCAATCAATGCGTTGTCATCGTCCTGTCGAATATTCAATGAGCTCTTCTCGGCAAGAGAGTAATAAATGCCCAGTATCAGGGACATTTATTGCCTTTCTCTTCCGAGCCTTACCGCATTAAATGTTGTCTCATCAAAGGAATGACCTAATTAAATGCTTGCTTTCCCAAGTTGTGTGTCAGCAAGGACATCCGGTCTTTTTGTCTCTGATGTGACATAATATGCCACGTGCCCCTTTCCCATTGGCTGCGTCTTNTGCTTGTTTTTCCAAGTCGTGTGTCAGCAAGGGCATCTGGTCTTTCTATCTCTGATGTGACACAATATGCCACACGTCCATTCTCCATTGGCTGTATCCCCTGCCTTCTTGTGCTTTCTGACACCAATTGTGTAAGACGAGGTCATGATGGCTAACCTAGCCTACCCTAGGCTAGTGACCTGTACATCAATAGCCTCTGCGGGAGCAGAGAATGCCATCCTGGACGGTACACCTCGGAACCGAGGGGGAGGTACATCTCGGAGTTGAGAGGGAGGTACATATAGGGACCGATGTACTATATCCCCGACCGAGGGATACGTGTCGGTACGTAAACGTACTGGATGCCATTGATCCCTACGACCAATACCTCGGGAGAGAGGAACTTGTGAACCGATGGGTACGTGTCGTGATCACAGTAACAAGAATTTAGTGACACCGACGACACGTGTCTTCATCTTGGAGTATTTTGAAAATGTCCCATCAACTGCCCCCCAGCCTTCGATCTTCTGACACCGAGGACTTGCGTCATAAGGAGACGAAGGGTTCTACAACAACCCCAATCGCTTCATCATTGTTTCTAGCCGTTTTCCCCTACTTAGGACGTCGTGCGCATTAAATGCGTCTTTTCGTGCTTCGCGCCCAATGATGGGATAGGTACTATATATAATGGGCTTCCTCTCTTCTTTTCTCATTTCGTCATTTCAAACTTTCTCCAGAGAGCCCTTGCCTGAAACTTCGCCGGAGATCCCTTTCCTTCAGTTTGTCAACTGCCCAACCATTTCACCAGAGTCTTAAGGCCAACAGACCCATCCTTGCTTCTGAACATTCTGGAAGGAGTCGCTTCAAGTTTTCCAGAAAAAACTTCTTTTTACATTCTGGTGAGTATTAGTATCTTCCCTCTCTTCGCCCTTCTGTCTCTTTTGGTTTTCCGATAACTGGAGGTGTTTTCTGGTTGCCACTCAGCGACCAATCCTCAGGAAGCCTCCTGGGGGATCTTCGTGGGAAAAACACCCTCCATTTTTTATCACTCTTTGGAGATGCCTCGTCGTCGCCCTGCCCCCGAGAATCCCGAGGCCAGTTCTTCGAGGTCAGGGAAGTATAAAGTAAAGGGGGGCGAGCAAATTGATAGGTTTAGGGTCAAGTACAACATCCCCCCGTATGTAGGCATAGAGGATTATAACCCGGCTGTGCATCTCCGTACCCTCGGGACCGAGGATGAGATGCCCTTCTATACCAAAGCCATCATAGAGGACGTAATTAGGTTCCCTTTGCCCCCATCTACTCCTCCAGTTCCTCTCTCATTTTCACTTCTTCCCCGGGCAGTGTTGCCTTAATGTCTTTAGGATAATTATGGGGGTCCTAGAGCTCAACAGGCGTCTCGGGGTATATGTTGGGCTGAACGATATCCTCTTTTGTTATTCCCTCTTGAGAGTTATGCCTCAACAAAACTTCTACCTCAAAGCCAGGGACCCGTTCATGTACCTCGTAACTCACCTTCCTGACTCGGACAAGGGGTACAAAGATGACCTACTTACCTTCAAGGGATCTTAGCAGAGAGGTGCCAGTCCCGAGTACAACGACTTGTTATGCCTTTTGGAATGGAGAACGACAAGTACGTCAATTTCTTCGGGTCTCATTATTTTTGTTCTTGAGATTTTCTACAAGTGTTCATAACCCCCTCTCCTCTCTTTTTTGTTTATGTGCAGAAGTCCTTGCTCGGGAAACAGCTCCTCCACCTCGGTCCTTGGTGAACTTCGCCGACCTATTCACTGTTTGGAGTTTTACTGGTGACGACGGGTTCGGCCGGGCTGCCCACATTCTCCTGAATTACACTCCCGGATATAAAAATTTCTCGCAACTTCCCCAACCTTTCGAGCCTTCGCGGTGGTCTAAATTCTTCGATCAGGTGGTGAGGCAAGAGGACGAGGAGAATTTGGAGGAAGACCCCGACTGGGCTACGGAGGCAGAAGTAGAGGGTGAAGTTGACGAGCTCGGNGTGGTGAGGTAAGAGGACGAGGAGAATTTGGAGGAAGACCCCGACTGGGCTACGGAGGCAGAAGTAGAGGGTGAAGTTGACGAGCTCGGGGTTAAAGAGGATTTGGTTCCTTCGCACGCCGAGGTGGGGACTTCGGGGAGAGATTTGTGGCCTGACTTCCACATCCTGCAATCTCTAGACGCCGAGGACGCCCTCGAGATAGCTATGTCCAACACTCCCCTCATTGATCTAGGGTTCTTGAGGCAGAAGCAGGCCCTCGCTGCCGGGAGGGGACGAGGATCAACTGGTGGGGCCCCATCAACAGGGACCAGCGCCACCCCACCTTCAAGAGTCGATGGTCGGGGTCAGGTGCATGACCGAGATCCTCAGGTAGAGGAGGAGAGAAGGGTCAAACAAAGGCACGACGGCCTCGACAGGGGACCTAGGGCCCTCTCCGCTCAGCAGCAAAGCGGGAGAGGCCGTGGGTTACCTCCTCCTCCCCAGCAACACCAGCAACAACAGCAACAACAACAGCAACGGCAGACTCCCCATCCCCCTCTGCAGACGGTGAAAGCCGTGGAGTGGAATCCTCGAGCCACTGATCACATGAACCGAGTGATCAGGGTCGACGACTCCATTTTGCTGGACCCCCATGTCGCCAATGTAGTGAGTGAGACGCTGCACTTCGATGCCGACATGGCGGCTCACATGGGGCGATCAACGAACGTGTTATTTTGCTTTATCATCCAAAATTCCCTGGTGGTAAGTTCATCTTTGTTTCAGTCCTTTCCATCTGCTTTTCTTTTTATTGACAAGTCTTTTCCCTTGCAGGCCACCCAACAGATTTCAGTAATTACGACTCGGTACCATGTGGCCAGGATGGACCTCTAGCGGGTTCGAGAGTAGAAAGAAGAGGCCGAGGGTGCCCTGGCCAGCGATAAGGAGGACGTAGCTGCCAGGGATTCCACCCTCGCGGGGCAGGCTTCTCAGATCGAACAACTCCTCAAGGATGTCGAGTTGGCAAAAGTCGGCGCTGAAAAGCTGAGTACTACTTTAGCCGACGCTGAGATGAGGATAACGGAACAGACGCAGCGGCTCTCTTCGGCAGAGGAGAGGGCTGTTGGTTCAGAGGAAAGCTATCTAGCTCTGACCCAGGAGCTGGACAAGATCAGGGCTGAGGCACAGAACATGAAGTCCAAGGAGCAACTCCGAGAAGAGTTCGCTGATGACGTGTTCCCCGCTCTTGAGGAAAATAGCAAGGAGTTCTTCAAGAAGGGGTGGGACGAGGCGCTCTAGTCTACTGGGATCCCTCCAGACTCCCCACTCTTCTAGATGCACAAATACGTACCCTCGGCGGAGATGGAACAGGTCGAAGCCGAGATTGCTGCCGAGGGCGTGATTCCAACGACGCAAGTTTCGGCAGATCCGTCTGAGGCGGTAATTGTGGATTTATCTAATGAGGCTCTGCCGGACCAGGCCCCTGACCATAACATTTCCCATGCTCTCTCTGTTGTTGAAGTACCTCCCACTCTGCCTTCTCCCGAAGCTGCTCAACCTTTTTATGCTGATTCGCCCTCGGGCGATGTTTTGGAGATGCCCGGGGCCAGATGAAAGCTCTTTTCTTTTCGATTGTACTTTTTTCTCTTGTAGCTCTTGGGGACGCAAAGCCCCTCTTTTTAAAATAAAGCTTTTTTTTTAGTACTTATACTTTCTTGCGTGCATTTTTTTTTTTTTTGGCACAGGAGTCCTTGAACTCTGTCCTCAGGGCCTTACCCTTCCAGGAGGCTTTCTCTTGTGTGTGCTTCGAGGGCAGAAGTCCTTGAACTTGAACTCTGTCCCCAGGGCCTTACCCTTCCAGGAGGCTTGCTCCTGTGTGTGCTTTGGGAGCAGGAGTCCATGAACTCTGTCTCCAGGGCCTTACCCTTCCAGGAGGCTTGCTCCTGTGTGTGCTTCGGGGGCAAGAGTCCTTGAACTCTGTCCCCAGGGCCTTACCCTTCCAAGAGGCTTGCTCCTGTGTGTGCTTCTGGGGCAGGAGTCTTTGAACTCTGTCCCCAGGGCCTTACCCTTCTAGGAGGCTTGCTCCTGGTGTGTGCTTCGGGGGCAAGAGTCCTTGAACTCTGTCCGCATGGCCTTACCCTTCCAGGAGGCTTGCTCCTGGTGTGTGCTTCGGGGGTAGGAGTCCTTGAACTCTGTCTCTAAGGCCTTACCCTTCCAGGAGGCTTGCTCCTGTATTTTTCTTCGGGTGCAGGAGTCCTTGAACTTGAACTCTGTCCCCAGGGCCTTACCCTTTAACTTTGCCGTTGGTGAGCACTGAAGGAGATAATACTCAAAAATAGTATTTCTTTAGATTTATCACATTCCAATGTCGTATTACAGGTTTCTCTTCTAAATCCTCTAATCTATATGACCCGAAGCTTCCGACAGATATCACTTTGTAAGGCCCTTCCAAGTTAGGTCCCATTTTTACTTCTGCTAGGTCACGGGTATTGGCCGTTATCCTTCTGAGGACCAGATCACCGATTTGGAACTCTCGCGCCTTGAACCTTTTGTTGTGAAGTTGAAAAATCTTTTCCTAATACTTGGCTACCCTCAAGGAGGTTATCTCCCTTCTTTCCTCCGCTAGATCCAAATTTAGTCTGAGTTGTCGGTCGTTTCCCCCTGTGTCAAAGGCCTGTGTTCTTATGGTTAGAAGCCCTACTTCCAGAGGTATGATCGCTTCCATTCCATAAGCCAGGGAGTAAGGGTTTCTCCTGTCGAGGACCGAGGGGTGGTCCTATACGCCCATAAAATGTTCAATAGCTCGTCCGCCCATTTTTCCTTAGCTTTCTCCAATCTCTTCTTGATCCCATTGATAATTGTTTTGTTAGAGGCTTCTGCCTGCCCATTGGCTTGGGGATAGGCAGGGGTGGAATAGAAATTACGGATTCCAAGTTGCTCACAAAAAGACTTGAAACGCCCGCCAGTGAATTGAGTCTCGTTATCTGATACCAGTGCTCGGGGAATCCCGAATCTAATGACTATATTTTTCCAGATAAACTTTTTAGCATCTATGTCGCGGATGTGAGTCAACGGCTCTGCCTCAGCTCACTTGGTGAAATAATCTGTGGCCACAATGAGGAACTTCCTGTTTTCAGGAGCCTTAGGCAGGGGTCCAACTAAGTCAAGTCCCCACTGGGCGAATGGCCAAGGACTGGTCAAGGGGTGCAAGTCCCCCGCGGGTTGCCTGATTGCTGGGGAGAACTTCTGACATTGGTCGCATTTTTGGACATATGCGTGTGCGTTCCTTTGCATTCGCGGCCACCAATATCCTTGCGACATGATGCGGTGTGCCATGGATCACCCCTCAGAGTGCCCCTCGCATATTTCTTCGTGTACCTCATAGAGGAGGTCCTCCACCTGATCCTCCTGGACGCAGAGTAGGTAAGAACCTGAGAAAGACCTCCGATATAGCTTCTGATCCGGAGAGACCCAAAACCTCGGGGCTTTAAATTTTATCTTCCTGGCTTCCTTTGAACACTCTGGGAGGTCTCCTGTTATTAGGAACCTGAGAAAGGGATCAATCCAGCTGAGCAGTTTGTGTGTGTCTTGGACGGCCATTGCCTCGGGGGTTTGGTCTATGTAGGAGGTGGGAAGGTATTCTATGGTGATTCTGCGTGACTAAGAGGATTCCAGTGCTGAGGCTAGGCAAGCCAGGGCGTCGGCATGCGCGTTCTTGTCTCGGGACACTTGTTTGATCTCAATCTTTCTGAATTTACGGATTACAGTCCTCGCCTGGTGATGGTAAGCCTTCATCCTAGGGTCCCTTGTCTCAAATTCTCCGTTAACTTGGTTGACCACCAGCATGGAATCGCAATGTACGATCAAGTCCGTGACCACAGTTGCTTCGGCTAACTGAAGTCCCGAGATGAGAGCCTCGTACTCAGCTTCATTATTGGATGCTTTGAATCCCAGCCGAACGACCTGCTCCACGACTATCCCGTCAAGAGAGATTAGCAAGATACCGATCCCAGACCCCTTACTGTTTGATGAACCATCCACACATAAAAGCCCTGGTGATCCCTCACAATTCGTTGGGGACGCTATGCCGGGAGGAGGCGGTCTTTCTAGAACGGGATGTACCCCTGAAAACTCAGCTATGAAGTCTGTCAATACCTGACCCTTTATAGCAGTTCGAGGTTTGAAATGAATGTCGTGTTCCCTCAGCTCCACTGCCCACTTGGAAATCCTTTCGGAGAGGTCTGCCTTCCTCAAAATAGCCTTTAAGGGCTGATCGGTAAGGATGGTAATTGGGTGCGCCTGGAAATAATGCCTTAGTTTCCTTGCAGTTGTGACTAGGGATAGAGCCAGTTTCTCTAGGGCAGGTATCTTGTCTCTGCGTCCACGAGCGCCTTACTTATGTAATAAATCGATTTCTGGCGGTGCTCATACTCATGGATAAGCACCCCGCTGACTGCAAATTCTGATACAGATAAGTACAAGAAGAGCATTTCCCCCTGGATAGGGACGGATAGGGTCGGGAGAGTCCTGAGGTACTCCTTGATTCCAGTCAGGGCGTTTTCGCACCCTTGGCTCCCATATCCTTTCTCAGCCCTCTTGATGGCTCCAAAAAAGAGTTTGCATTTATCTGAAGAGCGTGAGACAAAACGGTTAAGTGCTGTCAGCATCCCTGTGAGCTTTTGGACTTCTCGGACAGTTCGGGGGCTCTGGATGTCTAGGATCGCTTGAATCTGGTCCGGGTTGGCTTCGATTCCTCGCTGACTCACTAGATATCCAAGAAATTTACCCGAATCTACTCCAAAAACACACTTTACAGCGTTCAGCTTCAGCCCGTACTCCCTGAGGGTGGAGAAGGTATCCGCCAAATCTGCCAAGTGGTCACAACTTCGTTTGCTTTTCACCAGCATATCATCAATGTAGACCTCCATGGTGTTGCCGATCTGCTTTTTTAACATCTGGTTCATCAGTCTTTGGTATGTTGTCCTGGCGTTCTTTAGCCCAAACGACATCACTTTGTAACAGTAAACTCCCTTTGGAGTGATAAACGCCATTTTTTCCTGATCCGGGGGATGAAGAAGGATCTGGTGATATCCTGCTCGGGCATCCAAGAAGTCCATGCGTTCATATCCGGCAATGGCGTCCACTAGCTGGTCCACCTTTGGTAGGGGGTAGTCGTCATTGGGACATGCCTTGTTTAGATCAGTGAAGTCTACGTAGATACGTCATTTTCCCCCCTTCTTCTTCGCACAGACCGTGTTAGATAGCCATTCTGGGAACTGTACTTCCCGGATGGCGTCGGCCTCCAGGAGTTTGTTGATCTCTTCATTGATCGCACGGGCGTGGTGCGGGGCCATGCGCCGTGGCTTCTGTTTCACTAGCTTGTGCGCCGGGTCAACATGCAGTTTGTGTGTAATTATTTTGGGATCCACTCCCATCATTTCCATTGTGTTCCAAGCGAACACGTCTGCATTTCTTCTCAGGAACTCAATCATCTCCTCCTGTTCGGCTGTGGGCATTGCGGTTCCAACTAAGAGGTGTCTTTCCTCCTCATCCTCTACCAAGGGCACCTTTTAGAGGTCCTCCACCGACTGCTCTGTCGGGTCAATCTGGGGGTCATCCATTCCTGGACGCCCGATCTGTGATTGTTATTTTTTTAGGATCTCTTCCAGAGCGTGCCCCTTTTCTTGGGTGAAAGCCCTTGCTCTAACAGCTAAATAAAAACAATTTTTCGCAGATGCTTGGTCCCCTCGGATTTCCATGATCCCCTCTGGCGTGGCAAACTTCAGTTTCTGGTGATAAGTGGAGTGCACTGCTCCCAACGCATGCAGCCACGCTCGTCCCATTATCACATTGTAGGGAGAGTCCGTATCAATCATGACAAACTCAGTGTTGATGGTGAAGGGACCTGTGACAACTGACAATGTGATTTTGCCTATGGGTAGGGCGAACGAGCCCTTGAATCCGATGAGGAGTGTCCTGACCTTGGTGAGGTCCTTGTGGCCAAGACCCATCCTTTTTAAAGTTTCAAAGTACATTACTTCTGAGGAACTCCCAAAGTCTATCAACACCCTCTTGACGTCGAACTTGCATATCTTCAGGGTTATGACAAGGGCATCGTTATGAGGAGTCACCACGCCGGTCAAGTCCGCGTCGGAGAACGTGATGCTCGGCTCGCCAATCCTGGCCCTTTTACTGGGCGGTCCCCCATCATTCTCGACCACCTTTCTTGTAAAAGCTACCCTCTTGAGATCGGACTCGAGTTCCTTGGACGTGGGGCGATCTAGCGGACATACATGGATCACATCTATGACGTTGTCCAGCTCCTCGGTCGGGACAGGGGTACGTCTCTCTTTCGGCCCGTGCTCTTTCTATTCTTTCAAGTATCCGT
This sequence comes from Ilex paraguariensis, assembly GCA_963454935.2. Taxonomy (NCBI): domain Eukaryota; kingdom Viridiplantae; phylum Streptophyta; class Magnoliopsida; order Aquifoliales; family Aquifoliaceae; genus Ilex; species Ilex paraguariensis. The sequence continues at coordinate 355,669 of CAUOFW020000959.1, read as the reverse complement.
CTCGGACCAACCTCTCCAAGAAAGATTTGTATACCTTGCAGCTTTCGGTGCGATGGCCGAAATCCCGGTGATAGGAACACTTGACCCTTTGATCACGGGTGGAGTGATCGCTCTGCATCCTGGGTGGCCACTTGAAAAATGGCTCATGCTTGATCTTGTGCAGCAACTTGTAGATGGGTTCCTTGAACATAGTGTGAACTCCTTTAAATGACCCCCCCAGAGGGGGTAGTAGTCCCTTTCGGGAAGTATCCTCCCGCTCCCTCTCTTTTCTCTTAGGTTGGAGGGTTCTGCCTTTGCTGCTTCCCATTTTGTCCTCGATCCTAGAGTATTTATTTATCTGGGCCATCAACTCGCCCATATCCGAGGGAGTCCTTTTGGTCAAGGATCGGTATAGGTCCGTGTCCCTTGCCAAGCTGAGTCTGAAAGCCGCCGCTGCCATAACTTCCGAACAACCTTCTACCTCATTAACCTCTTCCCAGTACCGGATGGCGTACTGGTGGAGGGTCTCGAATTCCCTCCGTCTGAGCGTCAGTAATGATCCGACGTCTTTAGGCCGCTTACTCCCCATAATGAATCGGGCTAGGAACTGTCTTGTCAGCTCCTTCCATGATCCAATGCTGTTGGGGGGAAGTACCTCGAACCACTTCATTGCAGAGTCCCCCAAGCTCATGGGAAACACTCGGCAGAGGAACCGTTGGTCTGAATGATACAGGGACATTATTTGCTTGTACTGCCTGAGGTGGGCTTCGGGATCGAACTGTCCATCATAAGTTTTGAACCTCGACACGATGAATTTTTTTGGAACATCCATCTATGTGATACCCCCGGTAAAGGGTGATTGCATGACCTCGTCTTCGACATCATCCTGGACAGCCTTGTCCTTTCTCCTGGATTTCAACCGAGCCTTGAGATCAATTTTCACCCCAACGGGGTGTCTTCTGAAGTCTTCGAGTTCGTCAATAGGTCCCCCATTTCCTGGGCGTCGCGTGGATAAGGTTGAATCCTCCTCGGACTCATCTCCCTTTCTCCGTCTTGACAGTCCTCGTCGGAGGTCGTCTAGGGCTAAAGGTCTTGCCTTCCTGGAATGGTCGTTAAGAGGGCGCTCGTTGGCTCTTGGTCGCTTTGGGGCCCTGGAGCTTTCCGCTTTGTCATTTAAATGATTCCTCAGATCCTTCGTTTCCACCTTCCGGGCGGGGAACCCACGAGAAAGGAATGAGTTCCTCGACCCTTCGCTAGAGGCGACAAATTCGTTCAGCCGGCTTAGGACGTTCACATTGTCCTTTTTCAACTGTCGTAATCGATCCTCAAACTTTTCTTCGATCACCTCCGCTAGTTGGCAAGCCAAGGGGGCGGTTCCTCCTGACCTGATGCCCATACTGGTCTGAGGTGTAGGCCTTCTTGACTGAATAGAGACATTTTCTATTCCCATTAGTGTGATCCCTTCCTCCATCATGACATGGAGCTCGTAATTCAAGACTCTTTTGCTAGGGACCTTTCCTTTTTTGTTGAGTATTCACCATGGTCACTGTTCTTTACAGAAAAGAAACTAGGAGAACTAGTTGTTTCCCACAGACGGCGTCAGATTATGTGTGCAGGATCTTACACAATATAAATATGATCACAGATCTTTCCCGTGGTGAACTCGAGTCAGTCAATCAAATGGTCAACCTTGCTATTGGGAACAACCTGTGAAGTCCTGTGGTAACCTGGAACGATAATGGAAGACCCACGTGGATCAACGAAGCGATCCAGTAAGGCTAAGGAAGGTTCCTGGAACAAAGAAAGGCAAGTTAGAAGGGTGCCGAAGTGTTTTTCGGCGTATCTCCTCCGACGATCAAGCCAGTATTTAAGAGGGGGGAAGAAGAAAACACTGAGTATAGGTTTTAGGAAAGGTTTTTTTGTTGCGTACCATCTTGCCTTTTGCGAGGACTATTTATACCTTAAAAACTCATGATTGTTGTCAGTGTGGTCAGTAGGTGATCATTAGGTATAGGAAACGTGCACACTGATTCCTATGAGGAATGTATTCTCTCTTAACTGCTCGGGACCCCGAGCAATCAATGCATCGTCATCGGCCTGTCGAATATTCACTGAGCTCTTCTCGACAAGAGAGTAATAAATGCCCAGTATCAGGGACATTTATTGTCTTTCTCTTCCGAACCTTACCGCATTAAATGTTGTCTCATCAAGGGAATGACCTAATTAAATGCTTGTTTTCCCAAGTTGTGTGTCAGCAAGGACATCCGGTCTTTTTGTCTCTGATGTGACATAATATGCCACGTGCCCCTTCCCCATTGGCTGTGTCTTCTGCCTTCCTGTGCCTTCTGACACCAATTGTGTAAGACGAGGTCATGATGGTTAACCTAGCCTAGCCTAGGCTAGTGACCTATACATCAATAGCCACTGCGGGAACAGAGAATGTCATCCTGGACGGTACACCTAGGAACCGAGGGGGAGGTATATCTCGGAGCCGAGAGGGAGGTACATATAGGGACCGATGTACCATATCCCCGACCGAGGGATACGTGTCGGTACGTAAACGTAGTACGTGTCGTGATCACAGTAACAAGAATTTAGTGACATCGACGACACGTGTCTTCATCTTGGAGTATTTTGAAAATATCCCATCAACCTAATTAAATATTAAATAACACATAAGTATACATATACAGATATATATAGATTTGCACAGAGAAAAAGAGAGAGATTTGTATATAAGACACAGTGTATACCATCAGTGACATTGCTGGACCACCATTCTGAACAAAAGTAGTCCAAGAAAACTACATCTCATACGCCTCTATGCAACATTTAATCAAACATTAGTCATGCATCATCCAAAGCACCACACTTCCCATATATAGTTACAATGGCATTACAAACAAAAAAAATTACCATCAACTTACCAAAACCAATCAGTAACTCGAATGAAAGAACAAAATAAAAAATCAGACCAGTTCAATCTCAAAATTGAATAAAATCGCAATACATACACCCAATGAGAAATTCAATATAGAAACCAAAACACTAATATCTAAATGCATGTGAACGTCCATCTACCAATCAAATTAAATAAAACACAACTACCAATTTTTGGGGAAAAATAAAATTGACACAACTATCACCAAAATGTGCAAAACCTCAAGTGGTTTGTGGATAAGATGCAAAATCATTACCTACTGAAGCATTTCACCGATAGTTGCACAGTGCAAATACACAAAATCTGTGGGCGTCTGATAAAGAAGGACGACAAAATATGTATAGTCACATGATGGGACATTTTCAGATACTCCAACATGACGACACGTGTTCTCGGCGTCAATGGATACTCGCGATCAGATCACAACACGTGCGCATCGGTCCATAATCCCCCCTTCCCCCGAGGATACTATTCACAGGGATCAAGGATCCCCAGCATCCCATAGACCGACACGTATCCCTCTGTCAGTTTTGGGTACATCGGCCCCTAGCGACACTGGACCCTTGGCACCGAGATATATTCGTCTATGAAACATTTCTGCTCCTACAGGGCTATTGATGGACAGATCACTAGCCTAGGCTAGACTAGACTAGCCATCAGAACCTCGTCTTACTCAAATGGTGTCAGGAGGTACAGAAAAGCAGAAGGCTCAACCAAGGGGGAATGGGTACGTAGCGCATTGTGTCAGATCAGAGACAAAAAGACCAGAACGCCCTTGCTGACACACGACTTGGGAAAACAAGTATTTAATGCACCATTCCCTTGATGAGACAACATTTAATGCATGAGAGCTTGGAAGTGAAAGGTAATAAATGTCTCAAAGCCTGGAAATTTAATACACGCCCTTCGAGGGAAGGTCATTAAACGTTCGGCAAACCGAGGAGAAAGCATTAGTTGTTCGGGGTCCCGAGCAGTTAAGAATAAGAACATTACTCATAGAAATTGGTGTGCACACTGCCCACCTCCAATGATTATCTACTAGCTACGCTGTCAGCAATGATTAGTTTTTAAGGTATAAATAGTCCTCATAGACACATAAAAGAGGTACGCAAAAACCCTTTTCTCAAACATCATACAGTGTTTTTTTCTTCCCCTATCTCAAAGAACTGACTTGATCGTCAGAGGAGATGTGCCAAAAAACACTCTGGTGCCCTTCTAACTTATTTTTCTCTATTCCAGGAACCTCCCTTAGCCTCCTAGGATCAGTCAGGCGACCCACAAAAATGATTCATCACCATTTCTTAGGCCACCTTCGGCCCTTACAACTTGTTCCAAGTAATAAGATTGACCACTCGATTGACGGACTCGTGTTCACCACGGAAGATATCTGTTCTCGTGTTTATATTGTGCAGGATCGTGCACGCATAATCTGGCGTCGTCTGTGGGAAACGACTAGTTTTCCTAGTTTCATTTTTAGAAAGAACAGTGACCATGGTAGATACTTGACAGAAAGGGAAAGGTCCCCAGCAAAGAAATCTCAAGTTACAAGCTCCCCATCATGATAGGGGAAGGGATCACACTGGTGACAACAGGAACGTTTCTGTTTAGTCAAGGGGGCATACTCCTTTAACCAGTATGGGCATTGGGTCAGGAGGATCTGCCCCCTTGGCTCGTCAACTGGCGGAAGTGATCGAAGAAAAGTTTGGGGATTGACTACGGCAGTTAGAAAAAGATAATGTGAATGTCCTAAGTCGGCTCAACGAATTTGCAGCCCCCGGTGATGGATCAAGAGACTCATTCCGTTCCCATGGACGCTTCGTTCGGGAATCAGAAATCGAGGTCTTGAGAAATCACTTGAACAACAAAGCTGAGAGTTCCAGGGTCTCAAAGCGTCCAAGGGCCAATGAGCACCCCATCGATGGTCATTTCAAGAAGGCGAGGCCTTTGGCTTGGGATGACCTCCGGTGAAGCCTGTCAAGGCGCGGGAAGGGGGACGAGTCCGAGGAGGATTGAACCCTTTCCACACGATACCCGGAGAAGGGGAACCCCGTCAACGACCTTAGAAACCTCGTAGGACATCCCCCTGAGGTGGAAATTGACCTCAGAGCTCGGCTGAAATCCAGAAGAAGGGGCAAGGCCATCTAGGATGACGCAGAAGACGAGGCAATGTAATCTCCTTTTATTAGGGATATCCAAGAGATGGAGGTACCAAAGAAGTTCGTCGTGCCAAGGTTCAAAACTTATGATGGGAGATCTGATCCCGAAGCTCACCTCAGGCAATACAAGCAAATGATGTCCCTCTATCACTCGGACCAACAACTCCTTTGTCGAGTGTTCTCCATGAGTTTAGGAGACTCTGCTATGAAGTGGTTTGAGACTCTTCCTCCCGACGGCATTGGGTCATGGAAGGAGTTGACGAGGCAGTTTTTAGCCTAATTTATTACGGGGAGTAAGTGACCTAAAGATATTGGATCATTACTGACCCTCAGGCGGAGAGAATCGAAAACCCTTCGCCAGTATGCCATCCGGTACTAGGAGGAGGTCAATGAGATAGAAGGGTGTTCGAAAGTCATGGCGGCCGCATCCTTTAGGCTTAGCATGGCAAGGAACACGAACCTCTACTGATCCCTGACTAAGAAGACTCCCTTAGATATGGGCGAATTGATGGCCCGGATAAAAAAATACTCCAAGATCGAAGATGAGATGGGGGCGGCAAAGGCAAAACTCTCGCCCCTAAGAGAAAAGAGAGGGAGTGGGAGGACATCTCCCGAAAGGGGCTGGTACCCCCTCCAGGAGGGACATTTAAGGGTGTTCACACTTTGTTCAAGGAACCCATCTACAAGTTGCTCTATAAAATCAAGCGTGAGCTATTCTTCAAGTGGCTGCCTAGGATACAGAGTGATCCTTCCACCCATGATCAGAACGTGAAGTGCTCCTATCACCGGGATTTTGGCCATCGCATCGAAGATTACAGAGTGTACAAATCTTTCCTGGAAAGGCTGGTCCAGGACTGTTACTTGAAAGAATACATCGAACCCAAGTCAGAAATGGGACATGCTTCTGCCCCGACCATGGCACAAGACAACGTTATAGACATAATCCACGTGTGTCCACTAGATTGCCCGACGTCCAAGGAGGTTGATTCCGATCTCAAGAGGGTAGCCCTTGCGAGAAAGGTTGCCGAGAGCGATGGGGGCCCGCCCAACAAGAGGGCTAGAATTGGCGAGCTGGGCATCACGTTCTCTAACGCAGACTTGGCGGGCGTGGTGACTCCCCATAACGATGCCCTAATCATAACTCTGAAAATAGGCAAGTTTGATGTCAAGAGGGTGCTGATAGATTCTGGGAGTTCCTCGGAGGTGATGTACTCCGAAACCTTAAAGCGGATGGACTTTAGCCTCAAGGACCTCACTAAGGTCAGGACACCCCTCGTCTGATTTAGCGGCTTATTTGCCCTGCTCATAGGCAAAATTACGTTGCCAATCATCACGGGTCCCTTCACCATCAGCACTGAGTTTGTCGTAATTGATACGGACTCTCCCCATAATGTGATCGTGGGACGAGCTTGGTTGCATGCGCTGGGGGCGGTGCACTCCACTTACCACCAAAAATTGAAGTTTGCTACACTAGAGGGAATAATAGAGATCTGAGGGGACCAAGCGTTCGCAAAAAACTATTTTTACTCGACCGTGAGGGCGGGGGTCTTCACCCAAGAGAAGGGACGCACCCCGAAGGAAATCCTGGAAAAATAGCAATCAAAGTCCGGGCGTCCGAGAGTTGATGACCCCCAGACTGACCCAATGGATTCATCGGTGGAGGATCTCCGGAAGGTGTTCTTAGTAGATGGTGAAGAGGAGAGATACTTCCTGATTGGCTCAGCAATGCCTACAGCCGAACAGGAGGAAATGACTGACTTTTTAAGGCAAAATACAAACATGTTCGCTTGGAACGCAATGGAAATGAAAGGGGTGGACCCCGAAGTAATCACGCATAAGCTACATATGGACTCGGCACGCAAGCCAATAAAACAGAAGCCACGGTGCATGGCGCCAGATCACGCCCGGACGGTGAACGAGGAAGTCGATAAGCTCCTGGAGGCCAATATTATTTGGGAGGTGCAGTTCCTAGAATGGTTATCAAACACAGTCTGTGCGAAGAAAAAGGGGAGAAAATGGCGTGTCTGCGTAGACTTCACTGATTTGAACAAGGCATGTCCCAAGGACGACTACCCCCTGCCAAAGGTTGACCAGTTGGTAGATGCCACTACCGGGTATCAGCGCATGGCCTTCCTGGATGCCAGAGCAGGATATCATCAAATCCCTCTCCATCCCCCAGATCAAGAAAAAATGGCATTCATCACTCCGAGGGTGGTTTACTACTACAAAGTCATGCCATTCGGGCTGAAAAATGCCGGAGCTACGTACCAGAGGCTGATGAATCGGATATTCAAAAGACAGATCGGCAGCACCATGGAAGTCTACATCGATGACATGTTGGTTAAAAGTAGAAGAAGCTGTGACCACCTGGTGGATTTAGCCGATACCTTTTCCACCCTCAGGGAGTATGGGCTAAAGCTAAACATGGCGAAGTGTGTTTTTGGGGTGGAGTCTGGTAAATTCCTCGGATATCTGGTGAGTCAACGAGGATTCAAAGCTAACCCGGATCAGATTCAAGCGATCCTGGACATCTGGAGTCCCCGAACGGTCCGGGAAGTCCAGAAGCTCATAGGGATATTGGCAGCACTTAATCGTTTTATCTCACGCTCCTCGGACAAATGTAAACCCTTCTTTGGGGCCATCAAGGGGGCCAGGAAGGATACGTGGAACCAAGAGTGTGAAGGCGCCCTGACAGGAATCAAAGAATACCTCAAAGTTCTCCCGACCCTATCCGTCCCCGTTCAAGGGGAAATGCTCTTCCTGTACTTGTCCGTATCAAAATTTTCCTTCAGTGGGGTACTTTTTCGTGACCACGAGCACCACCAGAAGCCAGTATATTACATGAGCAAAGCGCTACTAGACGCGGAAACAAGATACCTACACTTGGAGAAACTCGTTCTATCCTTGATCACGACTGCAAGAAAACTAAGGCATTATTTCTAGGCGCACCCAATTATTGTCCTTACCGATCAGCCCTTAAAGGCCATTTTGAGAAAGGCAGATCTCTCTGGAAGGATTTCCAAGTGGGCAGTGGAGTTGGGGGAACACGACATCCACTTCAAACCTCGAACTGCTATAAAGGGTCAGGTATTGGCGGACTTCATAGCAGAGTTTTCCGGGGGACCTCCCGTCTCGGAAGGGCCACCTTCTCCTGGCATAACGTCCTCGAAGAATGATAAGGGACCGCCATGGCTTTTATGTGTAGACGGTTCCTCCAATAGTAAAGGGTCTAGAATCAGTATCTTGCTAGCCTCGCCGGATGGAGTGATCACCGAGCAGGCCGTTCGACTGGGGTTCAAAGCATCCAATAATGAAGCCGAGTATGAAGCTCTCATCTCAAGGCTTCGGTTAGCCGAGGCGACAGGGGTTACAGACCTGGTCGTCCACTGCGATTCCATGTTGGTAGTCAACCAAGTTAACAGAGAGTTCGAGACAAGGGACTTGAGGATGAAGGCTTACCATCACGAGGCAACAACTGTGATCCAGAAGTTTGAAAAGATTGAGGTCAAACAAGTATTCCGAGATAAGAATGCTCATGCCAATGCCCTGGCTTGCCTAGTCTCGGCACTGGATTCCTCTCTGTCGCGTAGGATCACCATAGAATACCTTCCCAATTCTAGTATAGACAAAGCTCCCGAGGTGATGGCCATCCAGGAAGCACACAGGCAGCCTAGCTAGATTGATCCTTTTCTCAGGTTCCTGGTAACAGGGGACCTCCCCGAGTGTGTGAGAGAAGCTATGAAGATAAAGCTCAAAGCCCCGAGATTTTGGGTCTCCCTGGATTAGAAGCTATACCGAAGGTCGTTCTCAGGGCCTTACCTACTATGCATCCAGGAGGACAAGGTGGAAGACCTCCTCTATGAAATGCATGAAGGAATATGTGGGTGGCACTCTAGGGGCGATCCATGGCTCACCGCATCATGTCTCAGGGATATTGGTGGTCACGGATGCAGAGGGACGCACGAGCATATGTCCAAAAATATGACCAATGTCAGAGGTTCGCCCCGACAATCAAACATCCTACAGGGGACTTGCATCTATTAACCAGCCCTTGACCATTCGCCCAGTGGGGGCTCGACTTGGTTAGACCCCTGCCTAAGGCTCCTGGGAACAAGAAGTTCCTGATTGTAGCAACGGATTACTTCACTAAGTGGGTTGAGGCGGAGTCATTGACTCACATTCGTGACATATACGTTAAAAAGTTTGTTTGGGGAAACATAGTCATTAGATTTGGGGTTCTCCGAGCGCTTGTATCAGATAACGGGACTCAATTCACTGGCGGACGCTTCAAATCCTTTTACGAGCACTCGGGATCCGTAATTTCTATTCTACCCCTGCATACCCCCAAGTCAATGGGCAGGCCGAATCTTCCAACAAAATAATCGTCAATGGGATCAAGAAGAGATTGAAAAAAGCCAAGGGACGATGGGCGGATGAACTGTTGAACATTCTGTGGGCATACAAGATCACCCCTCGGACCTCGACAGGGGAGACTCCCTACTCCCTGGCTTACGGGGTGGAGGCAGTCATACCTCTGGAAATGGGACTCCCTACCATAAGGACTCAAGCCTTCGACACAAGGGGCAATAATCAACAACTTGGCCTAGATTTGGATCTGACAGAGGAAAGAAGGGAAATAACTGCCTTGAGAATGGCCAAATATCAGGAAAGGATTTTCAGACTTCACAACAAAACAGTCAAGACCCAAGAATTTCAAGTCGGTGACCTAGTCCTCAGAAAGGTGACGGCCAATAGCCGAGACCCAGCAGATGGGAAGATGGGACCTAACTGGAAAGGACCTTACAAAGTGGTGTCAGTAGGGGGCTCCAGATCATATAGATTAGAAGATATGGGAGAAAAACCTATAATACGGCATTGGAATATGATAAATCTGAAGTACAATTTTTGAGTATTATCTCTCTCAGCACTTATTAATGGCAGTATCACAAGGGCAAGGCCCTGGAGGCAGAGTTCAAGGACTCCTGCCTCCGAAAGAAAAACAGGAGCAAACCTCCTAAAAGGGTAAGGCCCTGGAGGTAGAGTTCAAGGACTTCTGCCTCCGAAGGAAAATCAGGGGCAAGCCTCCTGGAAGGGCAAGGCCCTCAAGGCAGTCCGAGGAACGAACCCTTAGGGAGGACACTACCCCGAGGGGACGTACGACCCATAGAAATGATGAAGCTGAACCAATCGGGCGGATCAGCCAAATTGCTCCCCGGGTGTCAGAGCTATGAAGATATTTTGTTACCAATAGTTACTGCAGCATCGGCGTAAATAAAAAAATAATATAACATATATGGTACCAATAAAAAATAGAAGTGCTCAATAATGAAAGAGGAGCCATTCATTCCAAAAGCGGGGCTTTGCGGCCCCAAGAGCTACAAAGACAGGAGGGAAAATACACATTCAAAAGCAAATGTACAGTTCAAAAAGAAAGAAGAAATTTTCATCTAGCCCCGGGCATCTCCAACACATCGCTGCAAGGAGAATGAACGCAGAAAGGATGGGCAGCTTCTAGGGCAGGTGGAGCTAGATCAGCAACAAGCAGGATCTCAGAATGTTGGACTCGGAAGCAGAAGGGGCTGACTCTGGCAGGGCTTCATCAGATGGGACGAGGATTACCACCTCATGTGGGTCTGTCGAAACCTGCACCAGTGATGGGGCCACACCCTCAGCAGCAATCTCGGCCTCGACCTACATCATATCTGCCGAGGGCACGTAGTTGTGCATCTGGAAGAGTGGAGAATCTGGAAGAACACCGGCGGCTCGGAGCGCCTCATCCCACCCCTTTTTGAAGAACTCTTTACTGTTCTCCTTAAGGGCGGGTAGTATGTCATCGACAAACTTCTCTCGGATTTGCTCCTTAGACTTCCTGTTCTCCGCTTCAGCCCTGATCCTGTCCAGCTCCTGGGTCAGAGCTAGGCAGTTCTCCTCTGACCCGACAGCCCTCACCTTGGTCGTAGAGAACCGCTATGTCTGCTACGTAATCCTCCTCTCATCATCGGCCAAGGCAGCACTTAACTTTTCAGCGCCGACCTTAGCCAATTCGCTGTCCTTGAGAAGTTGCTCAATCTACGTGGCCTGGCTCGCAAGGGTGGAGTCCCTGGCAACCACGTACTCCTTAGCACTGGCCAAGGCTCCTTCAACCTCTTCCTTCTGCTCTTGGGTCCGTTGGAGGTCCATCCTAGCTGCATGGTATCGTGCAGCGATTATGAAAATTTGTTTGGTGGCCTACGAGGGAAAGAACTTGGTCAATATGTGGGTGATATAGTGAGGAAAGGCTAAACCAAAGATGAACTTACCACCAAGGAATTCTGAATGATGGAATGGAACAACGTGTTCGTTGTCCGTCCCCTGTGAGCCTCCATGTCAGCCTCAAATAGAGCATCTCGCTCACTGCATTGGCGACATGGGGGTCCTACATAATGGAATAGTTGACCCTGATCACCCGGTTCATATGATCAGTTGCCCGAGGGTTCCACTCCGCAGCTTCCACCGTCTACGGCGGGGGAAGTGAAGTCTGTCTTTGTTGTTGCTGCTGCTGCTATTGTTGTTGTTGCTGTTGAGGTGGAGGGGGCAACCCACAGCCCCTCCCACTTTGCTGTTGAGCAGAGGGGACCCCGGATCCCCTACCAGTGTCGTCGTACCTTTGTTTGGTCCTCTTCTCCTCCTCAACTTGGGGATCTCGGTCACGCACCTATGCCCGACCAGTAGCCCTTGAGGGTGGGGGGTTGGTGTTGGTCCCTATTGATGGGGCGCTACCGGTTGACCCCTGTGCTCTCCGTGCGGCGAGGACCTGCCTCTGCCTCAAGAAACCCAGGTCTATGCGGGGCGTGTGTGACATGGCTACCTCAAAGGTGTCCTCTACGTCTAGGGACTGGAGGATGTTGAAGTCAGGCCACAAATCTCTCCCTGAGGTCCCCACCTCGGCGTGCGAAGGAACAAAAGCCTCTCTGGCCCCAAACTCCTCAACTACAAAGGCGCCCTCTACTTTCGTCTCAGTAGTCCTGTCAGAGTCTTCCTCCAAGTTCTGCTCAGCCTCTTGTTGCGCTGTCTGATCAAAGAGTTCAGACCACTGCGAAGGGTTGAAAGGTTGGGGGAGCTATGAAAACTTCTTGTACCCTGCTGTATAGTCCAAGAGAAGATGAGCGGCCTGGCTAAACCCGTCACTGCCGACAAACTTCCAAACAGTTATGAGGTCGACAAAGTGTACTAAAGACCGAGAAGGAGGGGCGACTTCCCGAGCGGAGACGTCTGCACAAGAAAAAAGGTTATTAACACTTGCAAAATATCCTAAGGAGAGTAAAAAATTGAACTCGAAGAAGCCGATGTACTTGTCGTTCTCCACTCAAGGGGGCACCTCAGACCATCGTACTCGGGACCGATCCCCCGCTCCCAAGATCCGCTGAAGATCAAGAGGTCATCCTTGTACCCTTTGTCCAAGTCAGGGAGGTGAGTTACTAGGTACACGGATGGATCCCTGGCTTTAAGGCAGAAATTCTGCTGAAGCATGACCCTCAACATGGAGTAGCAAAAAAGGATATCGTTGAGCCTAATGTTTACCCCCGAGACGGTTATTAAGCTCTAGGACCCCCATTATTATCCTAAAGACATTAAGGCAACACTGTTCGGGGAAGAGGTTGAAATGGGAAAGGAACTGGAGGAGTAGAGGAGGCAGAGGGAACCTAATTCCACCCTCTATGATTGCTTTGGTGTAAAAGGGCATCTCATCCTCGGCCTCGAGATTACGGTTATGCAAAACTGGGTCGTACTCTTCTATACCTACATTTTGGGAAATGTGATACCGGGCCCTAAACCTATCGATCTACTGGTCTCCCTTCACTTTGTATTTTCCTGGCCTCGAGGAACTAGCCTAGGGGTCCTCGGAGACAGGGTGGTGTCGGGGCATCTCCAATTAAAATGAAAAGGAAAGGGGAAGGAAAGAGAGTTTTCCTACAAAGAACCCCGAGTGGTTTCCTAAGGGTTGGTCAAAACAACGACAACCAGAAACACCTCTGATTCCCGGGGAATGAAAAACAAAACCCAGAAAAAGGATGAAAAGAAGGATGCAAGGACTCACCAGAATGCAAACGAAGATTTTCGAGGAACTTGGAGTGGTTCCTTTCTCGAGAAAGGTTTGGAAGCAAGAGGGGGTTTGCTGATCCAAACTCCAGTGACGAATGGTTGGTAAACGATGTGACTAAGGGTGTCTCCGATGGTAAACGATGTGGCTAAGGGTGTCTCCGACGAAGTCTCCAGCGAAGGCTCTCTGAGAGTTCGAAGTGGTAAAAGTGTGGGAAAGATGGAGAAGGCTCGTTTATATAGTGCCTGTCCCCATCATTGGGCACAATATGTTGGTGAAAAGCTTGGCTACGACAAACCATATAGCGCACCTATAGGAGACATTCAACATCTTGAGAACTTACCGAATGAAGCTAAACCCTGAAAAGTGCCCCTCTGGTGTTAGCTTAGGGAAGTTCCTAGACTTCATGGTTAATAAAAGGGGCATCGAGACTAATCCAGACAAGATCAAGGCTATCTTCGAGATGAGATCCCCAGCTTCTGTGAAGGAGGTCCAACACCTTAATGAAAGGATAACAACCCTTAGTAAGTTTGTTTCAAAGTCAGTAGATAAGTGATTACTCTTCTTTAAAATTCTTCAAAATACTTTCCAATGAAGACCGGATGTAGAGGAGGCCTTCCAAAAGTTAAAGGCCTATCTCATTGCACCCCCTTACTCTCCCATGCCATACCGGGAGAAACCTTGTAACTTTACCTCTCATTCTCGTCCTCTATTGTGTGTTTTGTCCTAGTCTGGGAGGGAAGAGGATTTCAAAGGCTTTTTTATTATGTAAGCAGGGCCTACTGAGGAGAAAAGGTAAGATACTCTAAATTGGAGAAGTTAGCCCTCGCGCTAGTCACTACAGCCAAACACCTATGGCACTACTTTCAGGGCCACACCATCATGGTGGTTAGAGGTGTTCACCCTACCCTACGGGTAAGAAATATGCTCTTTCATCTTCCTACCCGATACTTTGCGAAAGAATTTTTTTCTTGGCCTACCCTACTCGACAGGTGTGGTATTCCTACCCGATTAATCGGGTAGGAAGTCGGGTAAATATTTTTGTAACAATTAATTTTTGGATCATTTTAACAATTTAATTAAATAATATGCACCAATTGAACAACACAATAAATCAATTAACACTAAAATCTAAAACAACTACATCAAGAATTATAATAAAACAAAAAAAAGTATGAACATCAATCCACCATAATTATTACACAAATACAATAACAATTAATTTAAGTTTAAACTTTAAATCATATGAAATACATTAAAATCATAATTGTTCCGCTTGTGATTAGGGTTTAGGGTTTTTTAGTTTATATATATATATATTAAAAAATTATTTAGGGTAGGGTAGGGTAGGGTAGGGTAGGAATGCGAAAATGGATGGCTATTCTGCATTCCTACTCGAAAATTGTCGGAAGACCAAAAACTCTTCTGCATTTCTACCCGATTTTTATGGCTAGCCGTTCAGTAGGATAAGGTAGGCTCGGGTAGGATAGGAACTTGCGGTCGGTCGGAAATTTGAACACCCCTAATGGTGGTCACAGATCAACCATTCAGAGGAATCTTGGAAAAACTAGATGTGTCTGGGCGACTTTCTCAAATGGGCAGTTGAGTTGAGTGAATTTGACATGCAATACAAGCCAAGGGTGGCCATAAAGGCACTAGCAATTACGAATTTTGTGGCCAAATCTACACCACTAGATGAGGGAGATTCGCAAGAAGAAGTGTCCTATGCCCCTGCGCCCACCTGCCCAATACACAATGTGTCGACTCTCTATACAGAGCCTGGCACCATGGAGCTAATGCCCTAGGCCCCTGGTGTCCCGGCTCCTAGGCCTGAGGCGTCCAGTTCCCTTGCATCTACTCCTCCAGTATCCTCAGTGATAGAGTAGTATACTAAAAATTTGCTTTTTGTAGTGAAAACTCGTTTTATTAATTAATAAAAGTTTGTTCTTTCTATTTTATTGAGAATCTATATGGGCAATATATTTGTATTATATTTTATATATGACATGTATGTGTGTATTATATTTTACATTGTAGATAATCTGGTGTGTAAAGTTCGGCCTATGCACAGAAGACCAAATTATCGGATCCTTGTATAATATGAGTATATATTCACAATCATAGATGGAATTGGACACGCCATCGATATGATTGTGGTGTAATATTTTGGTATAGTCTGTCTTGACTATAAGAGATTGTTTGATGTCTCAGATTATTATACTAGTATATTTTGTGTATTGAACATACCCATGTTGAGGTTATTATCTTTTACTAATTTAATAAGATAATAAATACCTCATGATTATTATGATTGATTATGCTCTTAATTCCTCAATATTTAATTGTCACGTGCATATAATGTTTGTCACATTAATTCATCAAAGAATGAGATTCATATTGGGTCAATAAGCTTGATGAATTGAGAGACAATGATATTTGTACGGTAGAAATTAAATATTAAAGGAAATCACATCCTAGTATTTAAATGGGTTGATGATATGCTCTTGAGGAAACTCATAAGATTTGTCTATATCAAACCCTGCAGGTGGATTTAATTATCCAACATGATAAATAAGTTGAGTGGTAAGATCTTAAGAATTAAAAGAAGTCAATTAAATATAATTGTCAGTAATTTATCTAATTGATAGACATCTGTAATATTAAACATTGGGAGATTATTAAGCATATAATAATAATGAGCTCGAATATAATTTTGAGATAAGGCCTAGAAGATTAATAATAAATCTTTAGTGGACTGACTTATTATTAATGGGTTGTAGGATGTTTGTTCTGGATTAAACATAGGAATCCTAAACCTATTGGGAGCCCGATCCTTATTTCTCCTCAGGGTCTCTGTCATAGCTTATATATAGACATCTAAGTTCTCTAATTTAGCATCTTATCTTTAATCACATTTTTTAGGGAGGCTAAAATAGAGAGTAAGGATTCAGAGGTCTTAGAAGCCCACACTGTGTTCAGATTCTGACGTTGGGGGATATACGACAGAAGGTTGTGAGGTTCGTCGAGCTGTAGTCGTTGTTTTGTATTGCGCTCGTGCTGAGACGAGATCAACCCCAAGGGATCTCGAAGGTAAACCCTAATTCCGCCTTGTAGGGTTTTAGAGGAAAATTATTGATATTGGATACATACGCGCTGTCAACGACTCTTGGGATTTTTGTTCCAACACTCAGCACCCCAATCGACCATACCACAGCCTGTTGCACATCTACATGAGTGCACTGCCACACCTAAGCGGGCGTCTCCCACTGGCACCATAGTATGTTAGAAGCTATACGTAGATGGGTATTATACTAGCAAGGGCGGTAGAGTATGGCTGGTGCTTATCAATCCCCATGACACTCCATTCAAATATGTCATATCTCTCCATTTTGCGACATCAAACCATCAAGTAGAATACAAGGCCCTCATCTCAGGACTTAAACTCGCCATTGAAATGGAGGCCTTCTATCTCACAGTTTATAGCGATTATCAGCTAATAGTCAATTAGGTAAGGGGAGACTTTGAAGCAAAAGATGAAAGGATGCAACCTATTCCTGTCAGTGGTCCAAACTTTGCTAAAAAAGTTTAACCACTTTCAAATTCAGCATGTGCCCAGGGAGGNACTGTAGAGTCTTCACCATCACGTTGAAAGGGTCAGCCTTGGCATGGTTCAATAGGCTCCCCCTGGCCTCAATCTCCTCCTTTAAAGAGCTTTCTATATCTTTCGTATCTCACTTCATAGGAGTTCAGACATACAGGAAACCAAGCTACCACTTATTGAACGTGAAGTAAGGACCCCGAGAGAACCTCAGGTCTTATGTCCAGCGGTTCAACTCGGAGTCCCTGAAAGTGGATGTCCCAGATGAGGAGTTTGCCATTACAGCGTTTATAGCTGGTCTAGGCGTACAATCCAAAGATTTGATGTTCTCTATTTCAAAGAACCCTCAGGCAAGCATGGCTGAGATATTGGCTAAGGCAGAAAAATACATAAACGGTGAANCCCCCCCCCAGGCACGCCAACAGCGGAAGTGATAAGGAAACAACTGGATGATAACAGAAATCTGTTAGGTGGCAAAGAGTAATATTCAAAGCATAAAATCCTTAACTAGCCAAGATCCTCTCCTAAGATTAAGGAGAGTTCCAAGGATAAATAGCAAGGATCTCGGTGCAGATCCCATAGAACTAGGAACATCCCTATAAATATTATGTAACTCTCCCAAAGCAGAGAGGAAAATTCTAGGAACATATACTCTATCCTGTAAACCTTCTGAATGAAGAATAAAGAAAAAAGGAGCAAGAATCTCCATTGAAGAGTAAATTAGCCGAGCTTCAGAGCTAGTGAAGCACTATAATTCTATTGCGTCAATCCCCCAATTTCCCATCGATACCAGTCCTTGCTCTTTCGAGCCTTGTAGCTTAGTTCCTAATAGCCCGATACTGATTATTCCATCTGCTCATTACCATAAATTTGCATCACGTTGATTTACACTATCAGTTTGGCGCCGTCTGCGGGAACGATTGTTCTTGTTACAAATATGCTGATCTTTCAGTGACTGATGGTTTCTACCTGTACCATGAGTAGAAGACAGACCAATCTACCACGTATGTAAGAACAACAGGAAGCCACCAACGATAGACAGCCTGAGAACATCCCAGGGGCAAATCCCTTCATGGGAAATCCCCACACAAACAATGAGTTGGAGGCTCTTCGTTTAGTTAATCAACGCCTGATACAGCAGAATGAAGAGCTCTTGAAGCTCTTGCAACGCCCTGAGGAGGCACAACCGGCCCAAGAAGGCCAGAATAACCCCCTCACAGAGAGCACCAACATCTCGACCCCCTCCGAGAAGTAGGTGAAGGAGGGGAAAACAGTTAGATCTGGGGACAAGATCCTCATCCACCCCCAAGGAACAGACACAACAAAGAGATGCAAAGTCAAAATGTTGGGGAAGAAATGAATGATTTTCTCCCTTATCAACAGGAGAGGAGAGAGCAGTACTGGGAACAGCACTTTAATGGCATCCAGCAAGAGCTTAGCCATATGAAAGAAGCTGTGAAGAATAAGGTTCCAGTTACAATGGATGCCCTGGTGCAACAGACTGAGTCACCATTCACCACAGGCGTACTACATTTTCCTCTCCCCCCCCCAAAACTCAGGATGTTGTAGATAGAAGCTTTTGATGGGACAAAGGACCCCATGGACCACCTAAATACTTATAAAAACTAGATAGAGCTCCATGGATACCAAGACCCAGTGCACTGTAGAGCCTTTGCCATCACGCTAAAAGGGTCAGTCCTGACATGGTTCAATAGGCTCCCCCTGGCCTCAATCTCCTCCTTTAAAGAGCTTTCTATATCTTTCGTATCTCACTTCATAGGAGTTCAGACATACAGGAAACCAAGCTACCACTTATTGAACGTGAAGTAAGGACCCCGAGAGAACCTCAGGTCTTATGTCCAGCGGTTCAACTCGGAGTCCCTGAAAGTGGATGTCCCAGATGAGGAGTTTGCCATTACAGCGTTTATAGCTGGTCTAGGCGTACAATCCAAAGATTTGATGTTCTCTATTTCAAAGAACCCTCAGGCAAGCATGGCTGAGATATTGGCTAAGGCAGAAAAATACATAAACGGTGAAGAAGTCCTCCTCTCAAAGGTGGGAAATTCATCTACGCAAAAGACAAAGGGAAAGAGGAAAAGAAAAGGGACTGAAGTCCCAGAAGAGAAAGAGGGCGTGATAGGTCTCCAAGAAGGGACAGAAATTGCTCCCCCAAAAGGAGGGGAAATGTCAAAGATCGCTTAGGTTCGCCATGGCCAGAGCTATAACCAAGTTATGCACCTCGGCAGCTCCCCCCACTCACCGCAACGATATCTCAAATCTTATATGAGGTGCAGAGCGAGAAGTTTCTAAGGAGGCCACCACAGATGAAAGCGGACCCAGCAAAGAGAGATCCCTCAAAGTATTGTGAATACCATAGAGATCATGGCCACCATACTAATGATTGTATCCAATTGAAGAAAAAGAATGAGTTCCTGATCCAGCGAGGTTAGTTGTGCTNAAACTCAGGATGTTGTAGATAGAAGCTTTTGATGGGACAAAGGACCCCATGGACCACCTAAATACTTATAAAAACTAGATAGAGCTCCATGGATACCAAGACCCAGTGCACTGTAGAGCCTTTGCCATCACGCTAAAAGGGTCAGTCCTGACATGGTTCAATAGGCTCCCCCTGGCCTCAATCTCCTCCTTTAAAGAGCTTTCTATATCTTTCGTATCTCACTTCATAGGAGTTCAGACATACAGGAAACCAAGCTACCACTTATTGAACGTGAAGTAAGGACCCCGAGAGAACCTCAGGTCTTATGTCCAGCGGTTCAACTCGGAGTCCCTGAAAGTGGATGTCCCAGATGAGGAGTTTGCCATTACAGCGTTTATAGCTGGTCTAGGCGTACAATCCAAAGATTTGATGTTCTCTATTTCAAAGAACCCTCAGGCAAGCATGGCTGAGATATTGGCTAAGGCAGAAAAATACATAAACGGTGAAGAAGTCCTCCTCTCAAAGGTGGGAAATTCATCTACGCAAAAGACAAAGGGAAAGAGGAAAAGAAAAGGGACTGAAGTCCCAGAAGAGAAAGAGGGCGTGATAGGTCTCCAAGAAGGGACAGAAATTGCTCCCCCAAAAGGAGGGGAAATGTCAAAGATCGCTTAGGTTCGCCATGGCCAGAGCTATAACCAAGTTATGCACCTCGGCAGCTCCCCCCACTCACCGCAACGATATCTCAAATCTTATATGAGGTGCAGAGCGAGAAGTTTCTAAGGAGGCCACCACAGATGAAAGCGGACCCAGCAAAGAGAGATCCCTCAAAGTATTGTGAATACCATAGAGATCATGGCCACCATACTAATGATTGTATCCAATTGAAGAAAAAGAATGAGTTCCTGATCCAGCGAGGTTAGTTGTGCTATTATGTAGCTCGGGATAATCAGGACCGAGCCCCTCCACCTCCACCACCTCAGCAACAGGCTCCTGTGTTACATCAACAACCCCTGGATGAAATTAAAGTAATTTCTGGACGGTTTGCAGGGGTGGGGAGTCCAGTTCTGCCCGGAAGGCTCACCTGCACAGAATCAAAGTAGGCGAAGCACTGGAAATACACATTGTATCCAAGACACCTCAGCTGAACACGACCATCACCTTTTCAGACTCAGATTTGGAAGGCTACCAACACCCCCATGTTGACCCACTGGTGGTAAGAGCTATTGTGGCTAACAGAACTATTTACCGAGTTTTGATTAACAACAGGAGCTCGACAGATACTATATTCGCTTTTGCGTTTGACAAAATGGGCATCGGTAGGGAAAAGCTAGAGCCGGTCAGTGCTCACCTGTTGGGATTCTCAGGAGAGAGGGTATTGCCCTTGGGTTCAATTCAGCTCGTCCTCACTATGGGAAACTCTCCCTGCCAGGCCGCCACCACCACGGTAAGATTCCTAGTGGTCGATGCCCCTTATGCATATAATATGCTTCTCGGCAGGCCCTCCCTCAACACAATGAAGGCAATCCCCTCTGCCTATCACTTGGTTATGAAATTTCCTATGAAAAATGGAGTTTGAGTGGTCCGAGGAGACCAGTGAGTAGCAAGGGAGTGCTACATGACCTCGATGAAACAGAGAGAAGTCGAGAATGTCCAACTAGATGAGCTGGATATGAAGGACGAACTGGATACTAGGCCAACACCATCAGAAGAGCTAGAGCCTGTTCAGCTTGATGAGGAGCCAGAGCATCTTGTTTACGTCGGGTCTAAGCTAAGCAACGAAATAAAAGACCTCCTCATTCAATTCCTAAAGGAGAATAGAGAAGTATTCGCCTGGAAGTAGGAAGACATGGAAGGAATCGACCCCTCGGTTTATCATGCACAAGCTAAGTGTGAATCCCACCTATAAAACGGTCAAGCAAAAATGAAGAAGTTTTGCCCCCGAACGCCAGAAGATAATCAATCAAAAGGTTAACAAACTTCTCCACGCCAGAGTCATTAGGGAAGTTGACTACCTACCTGGCTAGCTAATGTGGTTCTGGTCAAGAAAACCAACGGTAAGTGGCGACTGTGCATTGAATTCATGGATCTCAACCGGGCATGCCCCAATGACAGCTTTCCTTTACCTCAGATAAACCTGATAGTAGATGCCACAACTGGATATTAACTTCTCAGTTTCATGGACGCTTTCTCAGGATATAATCAGATCTGAATGGATCCAGCCAACCAAGAGAAAACTTCCTTTATAATCGAGCAAGGAACGTACTGTTACCAGGTCATGCCTTTTGGGCTAAAAAATGCAGGAGCCACCTACCAGCGTCTAGTGAATCGGATGTTCCAAGGGCAAATTAGAACAACCATGGAGGTCTACATTGACGATATACTGGTAAAATCACTGAAGGCAGAACTCCACATTGCACATTTAACGGAATCATTCCAGGTCCTTAAGCAATACAAGATGAAACTCAATCCTGCAAAGTGTACCTTCAGAGTATCTGCAAGGAAATTTTTAGGTTTCATAGTCAACAGTTAAAGAATTGAGGCTAACCCAGAAAAGGTGAAGGCAGTCTTGGATATGCAACCACCTTCTAATGTAAAGGAGATTCAGTGCTTGACAGGAAGAACAGCTACCTTGAGTCGTTTTGTCTCCAGGTAAAGTGATAAAAGTCAGCCCTTCTTCCAAATCTTAAAAAAGGCGTTCCATTGGGATGCCCAGTGTGAAGAGGCATTCAAAGCCTTGAAGGCTTACCTGAGCTCCCCTCCTATTCTGGTAAGTCCCTTTCAGGGGGAGGTACTAACCCTCTATCTAGCGGTTTTAGATTTCTCACCTAGTGCAGCTCTAGTGAGAGAGCGAGACAGGTCCTAGCAACTAGTCTACTACTGCAGTAGAGCTTTGAGGGGGGCGGATGAGAGGTATCCGAAAATGGAAAAGCTTGCTTTAGCGTTGGTAACTACGGCTAGGAGACTCAGACCCTATTTCCAGGCTCATGCCATCGAGGTTCCAACAGAACAGCCAATGAAACAAGTGCTGCATAAGCCAGAGTCCTCGGGGAGGCTGATAAAGTGGGTCATAGAGCTCAGCGAGTTCGACATCAAATTTAAACCTAGAACTGTTGTCAAAGGTCAAATTTTAGCAGATTTCATCACAGAATTTATAACACCAGCACCTATGGAAGCAACGCAGTTAGTACCTGATTTTCCTACATGGAAGCTCTCCATGGATGGAGCTTCCAATGCTCAGGGAAGTGGCGCAGGCTTGATACTAACCTCTCCAGATGGGATAGATGTCGAGTACGCCCTCAGATTTGGGTTTAAAGCTTCAAACAATGAGGCATAGTATGAAGCCGTCATTGCCGAACTTAATCTTGCTCACTCAATGAAAGTTGAGCAGTTGGAGATCTGCAGTGATTCCCAGCTGGTGGTAAAACAGATAGAGGAGGCTTATAAAGCTAAAGGCGAGAAGATGGTCCTTTATCTCAAAAAAGTACAAGAGTTGATCAAGAAGTTTATGCAAGTTAAGATTAGACATGTTCTGAGAACTCGCGAGCAGATGCTTTGGTAAGATTAGCAATAGCCTCACAGGAGAGCTTGGACAGGTTAATTCCAGTAGAGCACCTTGCAGAACCGTTTGTGTGTATTAAGGATGAAGAAGCACCACCTGTGCAAGCCCCACCAAGCTTGATGGACCCCATCCTAGGGTACCTTTAGCATGGAACTTTGCTAGAAGATCCCAAAGAAGCTGCCAAACTAAGAACCAAGCCAGCTAGATTTTCTATTTTGCAAGGAAACTTATATAAGCGAGGCTTTTCAACACCTCTTCTTAAGTGCGTGGGGGGTGAAGACGCCAATTACATACTCAGAGAGATCCACGAGGGAATTTGTGGCAACCACATTAGAGCCCAGGCTTTGGCAGGGAAGATGTTAAGGCAAGGGTACTACTGGCCCACAATACTCAAGGATGCTTCAAATCTAGTCAAAAGGTGCAAGATCTACCAAATACACGCCAACATCCCCCATTGTCCACCAGAGCTCCTAACCTCGGTAATTAGCCCATAGCCTTTCCAGCAATGGGGTCTAGACATCCTGGGACCCCTTCCTACTAGTGTAGGACAGTGCAAGTTCGCCATCATTGGGGTAGATTACTTCACCAAATGGGCGGAAGTGGAACAAAAAGTCCAGGGCTTTACCTGAAAATCCATAATCTGTAGGTTTGGTACTCCCAGGCAATCTCTCTGACAACAGGAAGCAATTCGACAATCCAAAGTTCAAAAACTTCTGTGCTGAGCTCGGAATTAATAATTACTTCTTAGCTCCAGCTCATACATGGTCTAACGGGCTAGCGGAAGTCACCATTAGAATAATAAAAGCAGCTCTGAAGACCAAACTCAAGGATCTGAAGGGAAAATGGTGGAACACCTCCCAGAAGTGTTATGGGCCTACAGAACAACTGTCAGGTCAGCTACTCAAGAAACACCGTTTGCCTTGGCCTTTAGAACTGAAGCAGTGGCGCCTGTCGAGGTTGGGCTTCCATCCCCCAGGACTGAACTCACAAATGATGGACTCATTGATGAGTCACTTCTATTGAGTCTAGATCTCTTAGAAGAGAAAAGAGAGGCAGCTCTGCATCGTATCAGGAATTACTAGAGAAAAACGGCTAGGTACTACGACAGAAAGGTCAGACACAAGAGCTTCAAGGTGGGTGACCTAGTACTTAGAAAATTATTGTTAGCAAAGGACCCCACTCATGGAAAGTTGGGGCCCAATTGGGAAGGTCCCTATATCATCTCATGGGTGGTCAAACCAAGGAACTGAGTTACAAACGGAGGAAGGAAAAATCCTGCCCCACTCTCAGAATGTAGAACATCTCGAGAAATTTTGTAAGTGAGTCAATTTTGTAATTTGATCATCCTCAATAAAACCATAAGTCTTTGATTCATGCCTGAGAAATTGCGTAAAAAGAGCTTCAGTTCACAAATAGAGCTCTATAGCTCGCGATAAACTTTTCAGTTCATAAAAAGAGCTCTATAGCTCTTGATGAACTCTTCATCGTGATGAACTCTTCAGCTCATAAAAAGGGCTCTATAGCTCGCGATGAACTCTTCAGTTTACAAATAGAGCTCTATAGCTTGTGATAAACTCTTCAGTTTATAAAAAAGCTCTATAGTTTGTAATGAACTCTTAAGTTCATAAAACGAGCTCTATAGCTCATGATGAACCCTTTAGCTCATAAAAAGAGCTCTATAGCTCAGGATAAACACTTCAATTCATAAAAAGAGCTCTATAGCTCACGATGAACCCTTCAGTTCATAAAAAGAGCTCTATAGCTCGCAATGAACCCTTTAGTTCATAAAAAGAGCTCTATAGCTTGTGATGAACTCTTCAATTCATAAAAAGAGCTCTATAGCTTGTGATGAACTCTTTAGTTCATAAAACGAGCTCTATAGCTCGCGATGAACTCTTTAGCTCATAAAAAGAGCTCTATAGCCCGTAATTAACTCTCCCGTTCATAAGAATGAGTTTAGTAGCTCCCAACGGACTTCCCAGTTCACTAAAACGGGCCTAGTAGCCTGGGAATAGAAGCATATGACAAAATTCAAATCACGAGCTTAAGAATTGACAAAAGAGACAGTAACCCTCAAATAAGAACAAAGGCACACATATCCAGCAACAATACAAAGCAAAAAGATTATAAGAGATATTCTCAGTTCTTAATCGCCCTTGAGGTGTCTCTAGAACTCAGCAACTTCCTCCTTCAGGCGGGTATTTTCTTCTTTTAGCTCATCCCTCTCCCTCTGGGCCTCTGTCAGAAGATTTATAAGTTTTTGCCCGGATGCAGAGAACAGAATTGTGGCCAATGTAGATCCAGAAGAAGACGAGGAGTCACTGGCAGTGCCACTCCTCTTGCGTTTCTTGGAGGATGTACCAACATCCTCGTCCTCATCGAATTCAAAAGAACAGGAATCAGCAGAATCTGGGTAAGAAACGAAGTCCACAGCAACACCTGCAGCGCTGAACAGAAACAAGTTGTCCAGTGTCATCAGCTCAGAGAAAGGCACAGGCTCAACTTCGATCATCTGATTGATCCGTATTTCCACTAATAAATCCAATTCAGGAGGACCTACCAACCAAATCAAATCTTACGATTAGGAAACAACATCAGGAGACCTGAACAAGTACAGGCTACCAAGATACTTACCTGAATAAAAATAGCTCCTTTAGGATCTGGGAACTCTGCACTCTCTGTAGTGCAGCTCTATGGACCTCCAAGAGTCCCCAGAAACATAAAAGAAGCGATGAGCCCACCCTCAAGAAGAGAAGGAAGGTCAAACACCAGACGTCGCAGCTTAAAGTGCCTCCATTGAAATAGACAAAACATGGGACCTCATCCTCTTCAAGGTCGAAAAATTAAAAGAATTCTCCTACAGTGGGAAACTTGCCATCACCCTGCAAGCGCCAAAATAGGAAGAAACTGATCATGGTGGCCCACCCCTTGGGAGAGAGACAAGAAGGACACAAACCACAATAAGCCAAGATATAACCAACGGCGGGATGAAGGGGAAGACACAGCCCCATGTCCAAAGCCCCTTCAAAGAAGCAAGTCTCCCCTCAAGGAAGGTAATTACAGGGCTCATCAGTAGAAGGGACCCGAAGAGTTAGTTCCACGTCAAGGAAGAACTTCTTCTTTATCTCATCTAAATCTAAGGGTGATATTAACGAAGGAACTAAGTAGCGAGTCTGCCACTCCCACTCAATTCCAAAGGATCTCCGTTCACTGAACAGGGGCGAGATAGGGGTAGCCATCAACAAATTCAGGGAAGGTAAAGAAAGTCAGAAGTAGAAGAATGGTAAATCTTCGAGAATAAAAAGAAGCTCCGAAAACGGGAAGGAACCAAGCAGGTATAGCAAAACCATAGAAACACCAAGCTTTAATGCAATCAAAAACATACACAAGAACCAAAGTCGGCGGACCTTTGGGTTTTCTAATTAAAGAAGGTGGTTACACTTTTGAAAGGTAGTTGGGGAAGAGCATAAAAAAAAAAAGACGGAAGAGGGAGGAAGAGCCTTGACCGGATGTTCACAGAAGATCAAAATGAGCTCAGACCCAGTAGTCTCAACATTTCCTT
Organism: Ilex paraguariensis; assembly: GCA_963454935.2. Taxonomy (NCBI): domain Eukaryota; kingdom Viridiplantae; phylum Streptophyta; class Magnoliopsida; order Aquifoliales; family Aquifoliaceae; genus Ilex; species Ilex paraguariensis. Next base: position 329,357 of record CAUOFW020000959.1, on the reverse strand, counting down.
GATACTTTTCATCCATCTCAAGCATTAATAGCCCTCGACTATCCAGCAGAAGTCTAGTACAATAAGCTGCGGTTTAACTTAGGAGATTAACTTTAAGCTCATAATAGAGCTCGCATGACTGCATGGACCTTCCAAGGAAACTCACTACTTTCAGGTATTTATGAGCTAAGTATAGCTCGTATGGCTGCATGGACCTTCCAAGGCAGCTCACTGCTTTCAGATGTCTAAGAGCTAAGCTCAGCTCGTATGACTGCATGGACCTTCCAAGGCAACTGTCTACTTCTCAAATACGTATGGACCTCAGCATCAAGTTACATACTATCTTCGTCAAATCCACCAAATGCAAGTATAGCAATCTCCTAAGGTCAGCCCTCAGTTCCGTTCCTCTGAAAGGAGCTCAGTGATTTGCTTTCAGAAGAACTCAATTCTCCTCAAAGCAAAGGGGGGGCAAGGAAAGGATATAAAGTAAAATAGCACAACTCAAAGGCAAAAATTAACGAGTACAAATATAATGTAGAGAAGAGAAGTTGTGAATCAATTGTNAAAATAGCACAACTCAAAGGCAAAAATTAACGAGTACAAATATAATGTAGAGAAGAGAAGTTATGAATCAATTGTGCTTTTCAAAAATAGAAAAGAGTTACATTTCAGAGTTACAAATTTTTCACATTTTCAGAGCCTTAAGTTCTTGATGGGGGGAGTAGTTGAAGGACTCTGCAGGTCAGTAGGAGAAGTCTTAGCAGTAGGAGCAGGAAGGGAGCCTGGAAGTTCAGCAGAGGAAGTAGCTAGCAAATCCTCCATTGAAGGCTCTAAGAGTGAAGGGGCTGGGAGCTCGGAAGTCAGAGTTTCTGTAAGATCTGAGGAAGACAGGGGAAAAGGAACCTCAGGAGTTTCTGAGGCAGGGACATCGACCTCTATAGATGGTGAGTCTAGGGCCAGAGCTTGGGAAACGAGGTTGGCAGAGAAAGGGGTAGCCTCAGAAGTAGGAGGAGGCGTGGTGTTAACCTCAGGATCGGCCGCCTCAGCCCTCTCCTCAGTGGGGGGGATCAAAATTGAAATCTTGTCCAAGGTAGAGCTCCTCAGCTCTATCTTGAAAGGCAAGCCACTCGGAGGCCCACTAAGTGGTGACGTCATCAGCTAACTTGGCAATTAAACTGTCTTTCTCCTTACCTGCTGCCCTCTCCATCTCAAGCTCTCTTCCCGAAGAGTGTCGTTTGTGTCAGCCAGGAGGTTATATTCCCTCTTCATAGTTTGATAAGATCTCAAAGCCTCTAGGGACTCCTGACTGACTTTGAGCCATTCATATGTTTTCTGCCTGAGCTCCCCAGAGATTTTTTTGAGTTCCTCCTTAGTTTTTCCAGCCTCTTCCTTATAACTCTTGCTTTCACCCTCAATCCTCTCCTTCTCTCTTTCTCTGCTTCCAAGTCCATGTTTAAGGAAGTCTTTTTCTCCATTTGCTCCTGCAAATCCTGGATTTGAGCTTTCAGGTCGCTATTTTCAAAGGACAACTCTGCGACCTTAAGCTCGAAAGCTCTGGAAGCCTGAACAGAACCCTTCATGGCTTGGATCCTTTTCAGCAGCCCGCTAATATAGATGGTCATCTGAGAGCAAACCCAACCTAGGAGAAGATCATATCAAAACAATCAAATAAAAAAGAAACATATACATACATATACAGCAGAACTTATGAAAATAGCGGCAAAGAGGGCAATAGAAATGGAACTCCCAAGTGGCATAGTGGAAACCCGCTGAATGTCAAACTCGGGGAGGATGGAAGCAATGGCCTCAGCAGCTCGCTTTACATTATCAATCAAAGAGCTCGAGCTTGCCTCGCCACTCCTCTATTTCTCACTTTTGCAGATTTTTGAATGTTTCAGAGATGGTCCTTCATAGGAACAAGGAGGAATAGTTCCTAGTAGAATGCGAGAAATCATTTCCAAGGCTCTCTCAACCTCTGCTAAAGAGGGAGGAGTTGGGGGTCAGACCTTGTTTAGGGACCCCACTAGGAGGGGGCCACCTAGTCTTCTGGGAGAGACAGGTCTGCGCAGCCTTTAGGAAGTCTGAGGAGGTTAGGGGCCCCACTGGGGTCGCTTGAGGTGAAGCAGGGGTCACCTATAGTCTTGGAACTTTGGAGGCTGAGTCACTCCCTGATCCGGGCTCAGCCTTGCGTTTGCCTCCACTCTAGTTCTTTCTCATCAAAGAAAGCTTGGCATTTCGATCCTTTGCGGTTGGCTCCATCAAAGAAGAGCCTGTAAACTCAAGGAAGAACCAACATGAGAAGGAAGGAAAATGGAGGAGGCAAGTTTTTTTTAAAAAAAAGAGAGAGGCAAGGGCGAAGGAACTTCACCTGCTACCTCCTCAGCCCTGACAATGGAGAGTGGGGTGGGGGCCTCTATTGTTACCTCTAGAAGGCTGAACCATTCCCTTACTAGAACCCAAGGCTTGATGAGTTCAAAATATTTTTTTGGTTTACACTTCTCCAACCTCAGCAGCACTTGTTTCGTCCTCAATGCTGAGATCAAGACGAATACCTGAAAAATAAAGTAAGGCAGGAGAAGATCAGGTGGGCTCTCCAAATCTGAGCTTAGATAGTTTGCAAGGACTTACCCAAGTTATCGGGGGCAGACCAGGCTCTAGGAATAGGGGGAGTATCTGTCTTATCAGCCGGATTGTACTCCTAGTGTTCTCACAAACGAAGAAGAAAAGTTTTCTCCAGCCCTTGTGGGAGCTTAGGAGGTCAGAAATAATCTGTTTAGCCTTTACCCGTTTAGAAACATACAAGAAACCATCAANCTGAGGAAGACAGGGGAAAAGGAACCTCAGGAGTTTCTGAGGCAGGGACATCGACCTCTATAGATGGTGAGTCTAGGGCCAGAGCTTGGGAAACGAGGTTGGCAGAGAAAGGGGTAGCCTCAGAAGTAGGAGGAGGCGTGGTGTTAACCTCAGGATCGGCCGCCTCAGCCCTCTCCTCAGTGGGGGGGATCAAAATTGAAATCTTGTCCAAGGTAGAGCTCCTCAGCTCTATCTTGAAAGGCAAGCCACTCGGAGGCCCACTAAGTGGTGACGTCATCAGCTAACTTGGCAATTAAACTGTCTTTCTCCTTACCTGCTGCCCTCTCCATCTCAAGCTCTCTTCCCGAAGAGTGTCGTTTGTGTCAGCCAGGAGGTTATATTCCCTCTTCATAGTTTGATAAGATCTCAAAGCCTCTAGGGACTCCTGACTGACTTTGAGCCATTCATATGTTTTCTGCCTGAGCTCCCCAGAGATTTTTTTGAGTTCCTCCTTAGTTTTTCCAGCCTCTTCCTTATAACTCTTGCTTTCACCCTCAATCCTCTCCTTCTCTCTTTCTCTGCTTCCAAGTCCATGTTTAAGGAAGTCTTTTTCTCCATTTGCTCCTGCAAATCCTGGATTTGAGCTTTCAGGTCGCTATTTTCAAAGGACAACTCTGCGACCTTAAGCTCGAAAGCTCTGGAAGCCTGAACAGAACCCTTCATGGCTTGGATCCTTTTCAGCAGCCCGCTAATATAGATGGTCATCTGAGAGCAAACCCAACCTAGGAGAAGATCATATCAAAACAATCAAATAAAAAAGAAACATATACATACATATACAGCAGAACTTATGAAAATAGCGGCAAAGAGGGCAATAGAAATGGAACTCCCAAGTGGCATAGTGGAAACCCGCTGAATGTCAAACTCGGGGAGGATGGAAGCAATGGCCTCAGCAGCTCGCTTTACATTATCAATCAAAGAGCTCGAGCTTGCCTCGCCACTCCTCTATTTCTCACTTTTGCAGATTTTTGAATGTTTCAGAGATGGTCCTTCATAGGAACAAGGAGGAATAGTTCCTAGTAGAATGCGAGAAATCATTTCCAAGGCTCTCTCAACCTCTGCTAAAGAGGGAGGAGTTGGGGGTCAGACCTTGTTTAGGGACCCCACTAGGAGGGGGCCACCTAGTCTTCTGGGAGAGACAGGTCTGCGCAGCCTTTAGGAAGTCTGAGGAGGTTAGGGGCCCCACTGGGGTCGCTTGAGGTGAAGCAGGGGTCACCTATAGTCTTGGAACTTTGGAGGCTGAGTCACTCCCTGATCCGGGCTCAGCCTTGCGTTTGCCTCCACTCTAGTTCTTTCTCATCAAAGAAAGCTTGGCATTTCGATCCTTTGCGGTTGGCTCCATCAAAGAAGAGCCTGTAAACTCAAGGAAGAACCAACATGAGAAGGAAGGAAAATGGAGGAGGCAAGTTTTTTTTAAAAAAAAGAGAGAGGCAAGGGCGAAGGAACTTCACCTGCTACCTCCTCAGCCCTGACAATGGAGAGTGGGGTGGGGGCCTCTATTGTTACCTCTAGAAGGCTGAACCATTCCCTTACTAGAACCCAAGGCTTGATGAGTTCAAAATATTTTTTTGGTTTACACTTCTCCAACCTCAGCAGCACTTGTTTCGTCCTCAATGCTGAGATCAAGACGAATACCTGAAAAATAAAGTAAGGCAGGAGAAGATCAGGTGGGCTCTCCAAATCTGAGCTTAGATAGTTTGCAAGGACTTACCCAAGTTATCGGGGGCAGACCAGGCTCTAGGAATAGGGGGAGTATCTGTCTTATCAGCCGGATTGTACTCCTAGTGTTCTCACAAACGAAGAAGAAAAGTTTTCTCCAGCCCTTGTGGGAGCTTAGGAGGTCAGAAATAATCTGTTTAGCCTTTACCCGTTTAGAAACATACAAGAAACCATCAATAGGGGTATACTTAATATTGAAAAATTCCATTAGTAAGGAGACAATGGGAACACCGAGCTTGTGTAGCTTGAAGAAAACAAGGAGGCCCACCAAGACACCCCAGAAGTTGGGAGACAACTGAGCACGGCAGACGTTGAAATGTTGGAGGACACTTTTGACAAAAGGGTGTAAGGGAAAGCGCAGACCATTCTCAAAGGCAGCAATAAAGAAACAAACGTTCTTATGGACTTGGGAGACATATGGGGTAAACTTATCTAAGCACCAGAACTGAACTCCTGGGGAAAAACCGTAGTGAGCACTAAGGACCTTCATTAGAGGTGGGTTGACCTCACTAGGGCCTGCGAGCTCAGTAGCTCTAAAGGCAGCTCCTACACCTTCGGCACTGCCTGAGACACCAACTCCGCTCACCTTAGTCTTGCCCTTACTAGAATCTTTGGGCACAGGGGAGTTTCCTTGGTGTTTCCCTCAGATTCAGCAGAATCAACCCCAGGAAATTTGTCAATTTCCTCACCTACCTTGCCTAAGTCCGAGGTGTCCTCAGCAGTCCTATCCCCTAGAAGGGAAACAGAGGAAGGGGTGGCTTCAGAAGAGGTAGACATGGTGGGGCAGGAAAAAGGAAGTTGAAAGGTACGATAGAGGGGAGGAAAATTTGCGAAACACTCCCTAAGGGTTTGGGGAGCAACACAACAACTCCCAATAAGGAAGACCCTAGCGGTCGAATAAGGGTCCAAGAAAAGGGGAATTCAAGATAGCGATCAATCTCGATTTCTAAAATAGCAAAATCGAAAGGTCCAAAAATACAAGAACCACCTCAAATCTGAGGGATCCAGAACGAAGAGACAAACAGAGGGTAAAAAGTGTACCTAGGAGAGGAGGAACAGTAGGCCAAAGCCAGAATCGGGGGCCAAGAGTGAATCTCGTCGAAACCTCGGATTAAATCAGGGAAAATTGTTTCCTTAGCAAAACCCTAGTGGCACTAGCGAAATCAAAAAATTGAAAGTCAGAGAGGGAAAAAATATAGAGAATGAGTTCAAAGGATGGAATGAATCGCTCCCCCTCAATTCGAAAGCATTTAAAGCTAACGGTATAGAGTGGAGAACGTGTATAAGAAACTAAGAAGTGAAATGATTGCCTAAAACCGTCAAAAACTTATTCACGCGCAAATCAAGGTCTACATCTAGAGGTCAGGCCTGTTTAAGCCTCAACTCAGCCCCCACTCAAGTTCACCTGGAGTAAGGGCTGGGGAGCAACTGATAGTACTCAGAATAATTTCCAAGCATGAGGTCGGACCAGGAGGTTAGATCAAGTGGTCAGACAAGCAAGTCTGGAAAAGAAGTCAGGAAAGACACGCAGAGCACAAGTCAGAGCTAGAGCTTCCCCCCCCCCCAGGCACGCCAACAGCGGAAGTGATAAGGAAACAGCTGGATAATAACAGAAATCTGTTAGGTGGCAAAGAGCCATATTCAAGGCATAAAATCCTTAACCAGCCAAGATCCTCTCCTAAGATTAAGGAGAGTTCCACGGATAAATAGCAAGGATCTCAGTGCAGATCCCATAGAACTAGGAACAGACGTATAAATATTATGTAACTCTCCCAAAGCAAATAGGAAAACTCTAGGAACATATACTCTATCCTATAAACCTTCTGAATGAAGAGTAAAGAAAAAAAGAGCAAGAATCTCCATTGAAGAATACATTAGCCGAGNATCCTGTAAACCTTCTAAATGAAGAGTAAAGAAAAAAAGAGCAAGAATCTCCATTGAAGAGTACATTAGCCGAGCTCCCGAGCTGGTGAACCACTATAATTCTATTGCGTCAATCCCCCAATTTCCCATCGATACCAGTCCTTGCTCTTTCGAGCCTTGTAGCTCAGATCCTAATAGCCCGATACTGATCATTCCATCTGCTCATTACCATAAATTTGCACCACGTTGATTTACACCATCAACATCCATTCGGACCTATTTAGAAGAAGACACTCTCCTAAAAAATCCAGTGGAAGCCAAGAAATTAAGACTAAGGGCATCCAGGTACATCATCTTGTGCGACACCCTTTACAAGAGAAGCTACTCATCGCCCCTACTCTGATGCCTCTCCCTAGAGGAGTCTGATTATGCTATAAGAGAAATCCATGAAGGAATATGTAAAAACCACTCCAGATGGCGTGCACTAACTCACAAGGTGGTGAGGCAAGGCTACTACTGGCCTAGCAGGATTAAAGACACCCGTGAATTTGTTAGAAAGTGCAACAAATGCCAACGTTTCGCGATAGTGTCAAGATAACCGCCACAAGAGTTGACCACCATCATAAGCTCTTGGTCATTCTCTAAATGGGGGATTAACATCCTAGGTTCCCTACCCATAAGTCAGGGCCAATGAAAATTTGTGGTTGTAGCCATTGATTACCTCACAAAGTGGGTAAAAGTTAAGTCTTTAGCCAAAATAACAGACTAGAAAGTAAAGGACTTCATCTAGCAAAATAGTGTGCTATTTTGGAGTACCTCATGTAATGGTAAGTAACTATGCTAAGCAATTTGACAACAAACTCCTTAAATATTTTTGTGCAGACCTATAGATTAAGCAACCCCACTCTAGTCCAGCCCATCCCCAGGCAAATCGACAGGCGGAGGTCACTATCAGAACAATCCTGCGCAACCTGAAGACTAGACTAGGAAGCATCAAAGGGCAATGGGTGGACAAACTCGTTGGAGTACTATAGGCCTACAGGACAACTCCAAGGAGCCTTACAGGTGAGACCCCTTTCTCCTTAGCCTATAGAACAAAGGAAGTTATACTAGTTGAGATTGGGGTACACTCCTTGAGGGTCCAACACCACGACCCAACCGTTAATAAAGAAGGCATCCGCATCAACCTTGACTTGGTTGAGGAGGAAAGGGAAATTGCTATGGTTAGAAATGTAGAGTACAAGCATCACATGACTAAGTACTACAACTCGATGGTGAAGCATCACTTCTTCTTGCCTGAGGACCTAGTCCTTAAGAAAGTAATCCTGTTTACCAAAGATTCTCCAGAAGGGAAGTTAGGCCCTAATTGGGAAGGACCTTATATCGTGACAGAAGTTGTAAGACCAGGCACCTATAGAATTCAAAACTCTGAAGGAAAAGCCTTAGCCCATTCATGAAACGCCTAACACCTGAAGAGGTATTATCAATAGCAAGGAAAAACCAATGACTCTTATTTGATTTGTCATTTATTAGTTCAATCAATTTATTTATTTTGTTAGCTACTACTTTAGTTATGAAATAAAACTTTGTAAAGATTATTTTATCTAAAACTATCTTTTTTTCATTCCATATAAGTTTGTAAACAACTCACAAAGCTCAAAACATAAACTAACAATAAAAAGGTAAACAAATAAAAAAAAATGGTCAAACTCCTGACGATCGCTCACTGCTCCTTGATCCACTCTAATCAAAACTCCCCCCGTCACCATCTATCCATGGTGCCTCATATGGGACGAAGCCAGAGAAATCAATATCAAGGAAAGCTACTAAGGCCTTTCCCCTAAACTCCTCATAATCGTCAATAAAAGCGCCTGTAATAGCCCTCTCAGCAGTCTCCCTCCTCCTCTCCATCTCAATGGAATGAGTCTCTGCCATTGTGGCTCTTTCACGGCTATTTACAGGTCCGTCTTTGCCATGCCAGTCCTTTCCTGAGCTATCTGTAGCTCTACCTTAACTCTTGTGACCCTCTCATGGGCCGCTCGTAGTTTTATCTCTGCTCTCACGCAAGCAATCTCCTTGTCAGCCTTCATCTTGGCGGTGCTCTCGCGGGATGCTGAAAGCTCAGCCTCAAGAGGTGCAGCTCTCTCATAAGTTAACCTCAACTGATCCTCAGCAGCCTCTCTTGCTAGTCTCTCTTAGGCCAAAGCCCTTAATGCATCACCAAGCTTGATGGTCCTTGAAAAAAGGCATGGGAAGGCAACGGCCACCTACAATCATCCAAAAGACAAAAAAAAAAAAAAAAA
>CAUOFW020000959.1:297427-317854 GCA_963454935.2 Ilex paraguariensis | reverse complement strand
AATTTTGTGATACAATTGAGAATGCATTAACACTATCAGCTGAAGAATATTTTAGAATTGAGTATTTTTTATTTATACTTGATCTACCTATTTTTTTGATCAAGAGTAGATTTGAACAATTCAAAATATATTAAAATATTTTTGGTTTCTTATTTTGTTTAAAAAGTTAAAATCCTTAGATGATGATAGTTTGAAAAGTTATTGTCTTAATCTCGAAATTTTTTTGAAGCATGACTAATTTTCTAATATTGATGATTTAGATTTGTTTCAAGAATTGATTGTATTAAGAAAAATCCTACAATCTGAAATTAACACGCCAACTAAAACCCATTGTTTCCCAAACAAAGGTTATTGGATATATTCAAAGGTTAGGGTGTGTTCAGGTAATGGGGTAGGATAGGATAGGATTTCTTTTTTTATATCCTAACCCATCCAAGTCAAACTCACTCATCCACTTTAAAACTCTAACTCAAGGTTATATCTAATCTTAAACTTTGTTTGGAAAACAAATGTATAATTTAGTGGGCCCCATAAATTACACAAATAATTTCATAGTAGTTTACCATTCTACCGATGACTTTATCCATTCCAATCCAAACCAATCTTATCCTATGTTTGGTCAACCCATCCAAGCTTAATAAAATTATACATTTTTCACATATACATAAAAACATATAAAAATAAAGAAAGTTAAATACATATATATATATATATATATATATATATATATATATATATATTGGTATTTTTCTTTTCAAACAAATCAACACTTTATTTTATTTCTTAATAATTGATTACAATCGGAGAAAGGCAAACAACCTTGCCTTAATATGTTTGGACCGGTGGATTATCCTAATAAGATTATACATTTTTCACATATACTTAAAAACAAATACAAATTATATATGATTTAGACCCCTTGTTTAATTTTTTAGTTTTATTTTAATAGATAGTATAATTATACACTAATTATGATTTTTTAAGAAAAAATTAAATTTTTATTTTAAATTTTATTTCAGTAAATAATACAATAGAATATGAATTTTGATTGTAAAATNAATCAAAACTCCCCCCGTCACCATCTATCCATGGTGCCTCATATGGGACGAAGCCAGAGAAATCAATATCAAGGAAAGCTACTAAGGCCTTTCCCCTAAACTCCTCATAATCGTCAATAAAAGCGCCTGTAATAGCCCTCTCAGCAGTCTCCCTCCTCCTCTCCATCTCAATGGAATGAGTCTCTGCCATTGTGGCTCTTTCACGGCTATTTACAGGTCCGTCTTTGCCATGCCAGTCCTTTCCTGAGCTATCTGTAGCTCTACCTTAACTCTTGTGACCCTCTCATGGGCCGCTCGTAGTTTTATCTCTGCTCTCACGCAAGCAATCTCCTTGTCAGCCTTCATCTTGGCGGTGCTCTCGCGGGATGCTGAAAGCTCAGCCTCAAGAGGTGCAGCTCTCTCATAAGTTAACCTCAACTGATCCTCAGCAGCCTCTCTTGCTAGTCTCTCTTAGGCCAAAGCCCTTAATGCATCACCAAGCTTGATGGTCCTTGAAAAAAGGCATGGGAAGGCAACGGCCACCTACAATCATCCAAAAGACAAAAAAAAAAAAAAAAAGAAAGATAAGTGTAGAAACCACGGCTAAATAGAAGGAAAGTGTACCATAGAAAATCCATCCATCGCAGTATCAATAATGTCATCTAGACCTCGAGAGTCAACCTCTCTAATATCCACAGCTGTTACAAAGTTCCAAAACCACTCCTTGGCTAGATTCACCTCTAGTAACATAGACACTGAGCCACTATTGGAAGCAGGATAGATACGTGGAGCTCCGGTCCCTGTAGTGGAGTCTCAGCCCTTAAAATAGTACTAGGGCTAACCCTAGCACTCGAAGGGGCCACATGCTGAGAAAGAGTAGGGGCAAAATTGGATCTTGCCTCTTGGGAAGTAGCATAACCATAAGACCTTGGCCGATAAGCATTGGGGGCATCAGCCTTCGCCCCCTTGGGAGGAGGGGAATACGTTACCCTAGAAGCATAGAGAGCCTCCACCATCACTCTATTGACAATAGTACCTGCAAAACTTGAATAAGAAAGAGAATTTACAAGTGTCACCAAATTTATCCAAAAAAGCCAACTACCTTTCCTCTTCTGTCTAGGGTAGGCTCTGAAGTGACCCAATGTAGACAAAAGGGCCACAAAGTGCTTGGTAGGATAATCTCTCATAACCTGAAGCCTACTCTCTTACTCCACCGATAATGGGGGCGAAGCTGCAAAAAAACCAAACACATGATGAATACAAGAGACATGTCAGTCAAACATAACAACAAGGGTAAAACTCATACCTAGCTTGGTCCTTGGAGCAGTATCCCATCTTGAAGGCACTAGGTCACGATCCTCCTCGGCAGCCCACTCACCTCCTATGAAGAAAAACCTAGACTTCCAATTATGACAGTTCAAGGGCAGTCTAATGATCAGCTTGCTCGACCTCGAAGTGAAGCGGTACCATCCCTAATGAGGAGTAGAATTATCCAAAAGCACATACGATGCCAAGAACTCCTCGAAAATGGGAGAAACATCCTCACCATGAACCAGTTGCCATAGTGAAAAGAACGCCAAAAGTACTAGGGATGCAACTCAGGCGGGTTGGGCGAGTTAAACAATCAACCCTAGCCCAATCATAAGTATATAATCTTCAACCCTAACCCTAACCCTACCTCGGGTTGATAGATTTAACCCAAGCACTATCCAAGTTTAATTTAGGCGGGCTCGAGTTGAATTCGGGTTAATGATTTCGGGCTGATTTTTGGTTACTTTACGAGCTGATTTCGGGTTAAGCAATATACTAGATTTTGAAGTTAGCCTTAAGCAAGCAAGACTAGATTTTTCCACTGGTTTTGAATCTGCAATAAACACCAGCTTCATTTACTGTGCAGCTAGCAACAAGATACATAGTAATGAAATCTTAGTTTTAAAGTTCTAATTTATATAGAAATGCACACTTCTATACAACCATGTCTTCAACAACGCCTATAACTCCTATTATATCCAGTTGAGAAAGGACCGATGCGAGAGAAAGGAGAACATATACCAGAGAAAGAGGGACTGATGGGATCTGAAGATAGAGAGGAATGTTTGAAATGATTTTTCATTATCTAAAGATGGAGAGGGAGAGGGATAGGGAGAGAGAGCATATAGATCATACCTGGAGGCGATCTAAGTGAGATACGACTTAAGTGAGAGTAATAAGCGATCTGAGTGAGAGATGGCGAAGAGAGGCAGAGGCGATGTGAGCTCACTAGGTGCCTCTATAGACTTTGGGAGATTGAGAGATCGAGAGAGACTGAGAGTGAGAGATAGGTCTGATCTGAGAGTGAGACTGTGAGAGTGAGAGACTAAGAGATCGAGAGAAACTGAGAGTGAGTGAGGGTTAAGGAAGGCGCGGATTGAGTTTAGATTAACCCTAGTATAAACTATAAAATTGTATTTATATAATATTAATTCGGATTGAACCCGATTATTAAATCGGGTTGAGCCCGATTTTAATATTCAAGTTCAACCTGTGAACCCGATGGCTTAGCCCGAGGCCCGCCCAAATTGAAGTCGGGTTGAGATTTTTTGACCCAAGCTTAACCCAAGTATTAAAAAACCTATCCCAAGCCCTAATTCTTTCGGGTTAGGCTCGAGTTGAAATCGGGTTGTCCAATCCAAGTTACACCCCTAAAAAGTACCCTCCAACCATTCGGGGTCAACCTCCCTAGGATAAGTGACAAGTGACCTAGAACCCGACAAATGGGCCTAGGTATGGGAAACCTCAATCCTGCCTCCAAGACATCCTCTTAAAAAACAATCTCCCCGGAAGAATCATAGCATGCTAGTTCATCCTTATCGGCTGAGCGGCACAGAACAGTAAGAGGGATATGGAAAAAAGATACAATGCTAGCAATATCATTGTCACAATCTATGGATTTGAAAATCGATGTCACCTTTGACCCATCACTTTCCGCAACTCCCTTGCCTCCTTGGGAAGTTTGTGGAACGCCCATCATTGTACTCTTTCCAGATCAATGTTAAAAAAAAAAAAAATGGTGCCAAAATAACTTGAAAAGTGATTCATATGATTTTGTGATGAACGAAGTGTTGTACAAAATTCAATAAAAAAAATTATAAAGAAGTTTTCGGCTTTATGTTATTATAAAACGCAATTTATTAAATCGGAATTTTGTTCAAACCTAAGTACCTAATTATCCTCATTTTGGATTGACATCATACCAATCTAAAGTTGGTATAGAATTGGATTGGATTTCTTTACAAAGGGTGCAATGATCATTTCACCATCTTTCATTTACACATGTGAATGGGACCCACAAAATAAATGTTTTCTATTCAAAGATGGGATAAAATGGGATACTATTCATTAGGGTCCAAACTACTTTGCATTGGGTTGGATTGGATTCAAATTCAAATCCAATCCAATTCAATCCTCTCATGGTGATCCAAACACCCCTTAAGTGATTAAGTAACAAACCTCAGGGGGTCTGAGTGTAATTCTACCATAATATTACAACAAATAAACAAATGGGCCCTATAAAAAATTAATAATTAACACGTCATGTAAACACATAACCCCTCACTCTTCTTCCATGTAAATCTACGTAGGATTCACTTTATCCATTTAAAGTTGTATTATTGATTGATGATACCATGTCATCAATACTAACATGATATCACTGTTATATTCAATATTCACTCACAAACAAGGGATGGAAAAGACTAAAATCAATGTCCAAACCAATGAAGATGCTTGTGAGGATTGGATTGGTTGGAAAAGGATAAAAAAAATTCAAACCTATCCAATCCAAACTCTGCATCCAAACACATTTACATTCCCAAATCAAGGATAAGTGGGGCCTAAGATAATTTTCAGTCAATCCCCCACCTTATCCCCTTTGGGTGTGTTTGGGTAATGGGGTGGGATAGGATATGTTTTGTTTTTTTATATCCTAACCAATCCAAGTCAAACTCATTCATCCACTTTAAAATTCTAGCCTAAGATTATATCCAATCCTAACCTTTGTTTGCAAAACAAATGTATAATTTTGTGGGCCCCATAGATTACACAAATAATTTTATAGTAGTTTTACTATTCTACCCATGACTCTATCCATTCCTATCCTATCTTATATTTGGTTAACTCATCCAAGCCTAATAAAATTATATANTTGAAGCATGACTAATTTTCTAATATTGATGATTTAGATTTGTTTCAAGAATTGATTGTATTAAGAAAAATCCTACAATCTGAAATTAACACGCCAACTAAAACCCATTGTTTCCCAAACAAAGGTTATTGGATATATTCAAAGGTTAGGGTGTGTTCAGGTAATGGGGTAGGATAGGATAGGATTTCTTTTTTTATATCCTAACCCATCCAAGTCAAACTCACTCATCCACTTTAAAACTCTAACTCAAGGTTATATCTAATCTTAAACTTTGTTTGGAAAACAAATGTATAATTTAGTGGGCCCCATAAATTACACAAATAATTTCATAGTAGTTTACCATTCTACCGATGACTTTATCCATTCCAATCCAAACCAATCTTATCCTATGTTTGGTCAACCCATCCAAGCTTAATAAAATTATACATTTTTCACATATACATAAAAACATATAAAAATAAAGAAAGTTAAATACATATATATATATATATATATATATATATATATATATATATATTGGTATTTTTCTTTTCAAACAAATCAACACTTTATTTTATTTCTTAATAATTGATTACAATCGGAGAAAGGCAAACAACCTTGCCTTAATATGTTTGGACCGGTGGATTATCCTAATAAGATTATACATTTTTCACATATACTTAAAAACAAATACAAATTATATATGATTTAGACCCCTTGTTTAATTTTTTAGTTTTATTTTAATAGATAGTATAATTATACACTAATTATGATTTTTTAAGAAAAAATTAAATTTTTATTTTAAATTTTATTTCAGTAAATAATACAATAGAATATGAATTTTGATTGTAAAATAATATTTGATATTTTATCTTTGATTGAAGTATTTTTTGTCTAAGTATAATATTTTAAATTTAAGGTGTTTGAGTATTATATACCTAATACAAACTTCAAAGGGATTTAAGTGTAATTTATTAACGAAGATATTAATCTTAAGAGGTCTAAGTGTTATACGCATATAAATTTGAGGGAATTTGTGTTTAATATTTTAAATATCAAGGGTTTGAATAATCAAATGGCAAGTTTCAGGGGATCTAAGTGTAATTCTCCCTAGATAAATCCATCAAACCCAGAAGCTAGAACCATCCATCTGCTAGTGATCGTCTTCTTCGTTCTATCCACACGAAGCAACAAAAAATTAGGGAAGTTTTGCATAGACGGAGAATACCCACCACCACCACAGGAGTAATACCCACCACCACCACCACAACAGAAACGCCGCCACCATCGCCACAACAGAAACACCGTAGACCACAACCACTGCCACAACAGAAACACCGCCACCATCGCCACAACCAAAGACCACCACCACTGCCACAACAGAAACTTCGAAGACCACAACCACCGCCACAACAGAAACACCGAAGATCACAACCATCGCCACAATAGAAACACCAAAGACCACCATAGAAACACCCACCACCATCACCACAAAAATGATTCAAATTTGAAAGATAGAGGAGAATTAGGGTTTCAAAATCACCCACCATCACATTTCAGATATGAGAGATAGAGAAATTAGGGGATAAAATTATCCACCATCGTAGTGGTGCGGGTGACTATGAACGATCGAGATTAGGGGTGGTACAGGTAAAGTTCTCTTCTTCATTCGGTCTACTCAGACACCCAAACCCATTCTAACAAAACCGCTGGGCTTGGGCTTCGTCGCCTTCACAGAGAGAGAGAGAGGGAGAGAGGGAGAGAGACACACACACACACAGAGCGAGAGATAGAGCTATGTGACTCGTTGCCTTCACAAAGCGAGAAGAGAGCTCCCAGGAGAGGAGGTGGATAAATATGTAATTACCCCTTCATAACCCATCGGCTGGGATTGAAACCCAAGGGGGAGGTGGGTTAATTTTAACCCATGTACCAGGATTAAAAATTACTATAGCACCCGGGTCAAGGATAGACCCGAGATTTATATCCCAGCTATTTTTTGCTTCCCAAACAAATGTTGTGTGGGACCCATTGTCTTATTACTCTATCTACATGGAGGTTAACCCACCTTAACCCACTACCCAAACACATCCTTTATGTGGTGAAACAAACACCCCTAGTCTATGGGTGGATGGACTCTTGTGGTGAAACAGGTCTATATATACTAATCTAACCATATGTATAGTTGTTCCATATCAGTGCACATCTCCTCCTTCTTCCTTCTTTTTAGGGAAAAAATAAAGAGCAATGTTATATGGACTTAAAAACTAAACTTGATAATCTCAACCATTAATTTCATTTTGGGTCCCAGTATTTATTGGGACTCACTACCTATTCAATGGTTGAGATTATCAAGTCTAATTTTTAAGTCCATTTAACATTACTCAAAAATAAATGTCTCTTGCCTTTCTCTCTCTTGTACTTAACCACCCTTATTTGCTTCATTTCATACCCAGCAATGGCTTCAACACTTGTGGATCCCACTGAAGGATTCATCTCTCTCCCACTGAAAGAATCAAATTTCGAAATCCAAAGGCCATATAACTTGCCAATAGATCAACGATACAGCTTCATTGATGGGGTTCGCAAGTTGTGGGTTTATAAGACTGATAAGCCTCACAAGCCTACCAGTCCAACTCATCCACGTACAGAGATCCGCATACGTGTAAGCACTGCATAATTTTTTTTTGTTTTCTTTTGGTTTTTCAACAATCAGCCAAACTTGATATATATTAATCACACGTAGCATTGTTAATGGGTCGTGTTGTTTTGTGTTTTTTTTTATATCCCAGCCATAAATCATCGTAGTATTCCTTGTTTCTGTACTGGACTAATGGTGGACCTTGTACATAATTTGTATAGTACATCTATGAGCCTGTGACTACACTTCATAGAATATTCGAATTTTGAACTACTCTCGAGATGTTTATCATGTGACTGAACTATCACTAGACTAACCTTGGGTGGTTGTTTTGTGTTTCTTAGTCGGTCGAGTTGTTTCAAAAAATTCGATCAAACCATGTCCGACTACTTTATATCCATATATAGTTGGGTTCTGAGTGGATGTATGTCATGTTTAGAAGAAGTCTCGTCATGTTTAGCAGAGTTCCTATGGTTTTCAGTGAACTCGTTAAAATTAAATTTTAATTTATTAATTTTGTATCGATTTTGTATTACCTTAGCGAATAGCGTTAAGAATTGTTAACGTTAAAATACAAAATTAGTAAACGTTAGACACAGAGGATCAGTGATTAACCTAATGACTATCATAGTTTACAGTTAAACTATTAGGTCGTCGATTTGAACAGTACCGACCCCTCCCAATAAAAGTTTTAAAAAGTAAAAAAAAAAGAGCCTGTTTAATCTATTGTTAGAAATGGTGTAGTTATATACTTTAGAACGTCCCTCCACGTGTGGGCCTAAAATGGGATCAAACACGGGCAAGTATTATAATTATTTGGCTGATAGTGAGATTTTAATATTGAACCTTATGCGATGATAACACACTAAATTACACTTCCATTAAAAAATTTAAGTTGTTGAAAAAAGTGTAATATAAGTATTTATATATTTCAATTATATTAATGTTAGTGGAAGAAGTGCAATATATGGTAAACTCACAAAAAATAGTATAATTAATTTTCTACCATTCTTTATGCAAATTAAATAAACGAATAAATTAAAATAGATTAATAAAATTAACCACAAGTAAGAAACAAAATTTATGTTGTTCCCTCAAATTCGGGGTATGTCCACGAACACCGATTTTAACCTTCTACTATATTCTAATAATGAGTTTACAATAATTCTTTCCAGAGCAATTTTACAGAGACTATTAAAATATTAATAATTCATTACCCAAAGATAAATATTAACAAAACTAACAAGAATATATTTCACCGATAAAGCTTACAAAATATCAATCCGAAAAGACTTTGGACAAAATATCACTCTTGTTTTCTTCCTCTCGGTTTCGTGGAAAGCCACGACCTCCTTGAAGTCCTCCTTTTGTTTGGCAGAAGTCTTTTTCCCACTTGGTATCTGCGCAAATATCACAATTGAAGATAAACTCTTCAATTCACATGTGGCTCACATTATTCCATAAGGAGCTCCCTTTTTTTTTTTCTTTTTCTTTTTCTTTTTTGCTTTTAGTTTAATTAATGGGTTTTGATGGTATAAATCAACGTGGGTGCAAATTTATGGTAATGAGCAGATGGATTGATCTGTATCTGGCTATTAGAATCTGAGCTACAAGGCTCAAAAGAGCAAGGACTGGTATCGATGGGAAATTGGGGGATTGACGCAATAGAATTATAGTGGTTCACCAGCTCGGGAGTTCGGCTAATCCACTCTTCAATGGAGATTCTTACTCTTTTTCCCTTTATTCATCATTCAGAAGGTTTACAGGATAGAGTATATGTTACTAGAGTTTTTTTTCTTCTCCCTTGCTTTGGGAGAGTTACATAGTATTTATAGGGCCTATGAGATATGCACCGAGATCTTTGCTATTTATCCGTGGAACTTTCCTTAAACTTAAGAGAGGATCTTGGTTGGTTAAGGATTTTGTGCCTTGAATATAGCTCTTTGCCACCAAACAGATTTCTGTTATCATCCAGTTGTTTCCTTATCACTTTTGTTGTTGGCGCGCCGTGGGGGAGGGGAGCTCTTAGCTCTAACTTGGGCTCTGCGTGTCTTTCCCGAGCTCAGAAAAATCTCTGTGGAGCTCAGGCAAGAAAAGATGAATGGCTCAAAGTCAGTTAGGAGTCCTCAGAGGCTTTGAGCTCTTACCGAACTATGAAGAGGGAATATGACCTCCTGGACCGACCTCATGCTTGGAGATTATCCTGAGCACTATCAGTTACCCTCCAGCCCTTACTCCAGGTGAATTTGAGTAGGGGCTGAGCTGAGGCTTAAACAGACCTGACTTCCAACTATAAACCTCAATTTGTGCGCGAACAAGTTTTTAACGATTTCAGGCAATCATTTCACTTCCTAGTTTCTTGTGCACATTCTCTACTTTGTACCATTAGCTTTAAATGCTTCCGAATTGAGGGGGAGCGGTTCATTCCATCCTTTGAACTCCCTATTTGTACTTTTTTCCTCTCTTCTTCCTCTGACTCTCAATTTTTCGATTTTGCTGGTGCCACTAGGGCTTTGCTGAGGAAACGATTTTCCCTGATTCAATCCGAGGTTTCGACGAGATTTGCTCTTTGCCCCCGATTATGACTTTGGCCTACTGTTCCTCATCTCCTAGGTACGCTTTTTACCCTCTATTTGTCTCTTCATTCTGGATCCCTCATATTTGAGGTGGTTCTTGTATTTTTGGACCTTTCGATTTTGCTATTTTAGAAACCGAGGTCGATCGCTATCTCAAATTCCCCTTTTCTTAGACCCTTATTCGACCACTAGGGTCTTTCTTATTGGGAGTTGTTATGTTGCTCCCCAAACCCTTAGGGAGTGTTCCGCAAATATTTCTCCCCTCTATCGTATCTTTTGACTCCTATTTTCCTGCCCCACCATGTCTGCCTCTTCTGAAGCCACCCCTTCCTCTGTTTCCCTTCTGGGGGATAGGACTGCTAAGGACACCTCGAACTTAGGCGATGTAGGTGAGGAAATTGACAAATTCCCTGGGGTTGATTATGCCGAAGCCGAGGGAAACACCGAGGAAACTTCCCTATCTGCCCCCACTACACCCAAAGATTCTAGTAAATGCATGACTAAGGTGAACGGAGTTGGTGTCTTAGGCAGTGTCGAAGGTGCAGGGGCTGTCTTTAGAGCTGCTGAGCTCGCAGGCCCCAGTGAGGTTAGTCCACCTCTAATGAAGGTTCTTAGTGCTCGCTTCGGTTTTCCCCCAGGAGTTCAGTTCTAGTGCCTAGATAAGTTTACCCCATATGTCTCACAGGTCCATAAGAAGGTTTGTTTCTTTGTTGCTGCCTTTGAAAATGGTCTGCGCTTTCCCTTACACCCTTTTGTCAAAAGTGTCCTCCAACATTTCAACGTCTGCCCTGCTCAGTTGTCTCCCAACTTCTAAGGTGTCCTGGTGGGCCTCCTTGTTTTCTTCAAGCTACACAAGCTCGGTGTTCCCACTGTCTCCTTACTAATGGAACTTTTTAATGTTAAGTATACCCCTACTGATAGTTTCTTGTATGTTTCTAAACGGGTAAAGGCTAAACAGATTATTTCTAACCTCCCGAGCTCCCACAAGGGCTGAAGAAAACTTTTCTTTTTCGTGTGGGGAGAACATTGGGAGTACAACTCAGCTAGATATTCTCCCCATTACTAGAGCCTAGTCTGCCCCCGATAACTCGGGTAAGTCCTTGCTCAAACTATCCAAGCTCAAATTTGGAGAGCCCACCTAATCTTGCCCTGCGTTACTTTGTTTTTCAAGTGTTCATCCTGAGCTCAGCACTGAGAACGAACAGGTGCTACTGAGGTTGGAGAAGTATAAACCAGAAAAATATTCTGAACTCATTAAGCCTTGGGTTCTAGTAAGGGAAGGGTTCAACCTTCCAGAGGTAACAATAGAGGCCCCTACTCCACTCTCCATTGTTAGGGCTGAGGAGGTAGCATGTGAAGTTCCTTCGCCCTTGTCTCTCTCTCTCTCTCTCTCTCTTTTTTTAAAACTTGCCTCCTTTCTTTTCCTTCCTTCTCATGTTAGCTCTTCCTTGAGTTTCCAGACTCTTCTTTGATGGAGTCAATTGTAAAGGATCAAAATGCCAAGCTCTCTTTGATGAGAAAGAACTAGAGTGGAGGCAAATGCAAGGCTGAGGCTGGGTCAGGGAGCTCAGTCTCCAAAGTTCCAACGCTAAAGGTGACCCCTGCTTCACCTCAAGCGACCCCTACTTCACCCCGGCGGGGCCTCCAACCTCCTCGGACTCCCCAAAGGCTGCACAAACCTCTCTTTCCTAGGAGACCAGGTTGCCCCATCTAGTGGGGTCCCTAAACAAGTTCTGACCCCAGTTCCTCCCTCTTCAGTAGAGGTTGAGAGAGCCTTGGAGGTGGTTTCTCGAATTCTACTGGAACTATTCCCCCTTGTTCCTCTAAGGGACCATCTCTAAAACATTCAAAGATCTGCAAAAGTGAGAAAGGGGGGAGTGCCGAGGCAAGCTTGAGCTCTTTGATTGATAACATAAAGTAAGCTGCTGAGGCCATTGCCTCCATCCTCCCCGAGTCTGACATTCAGCGGGCTTCCACTATGCCACTTAGGAGTTCCATTTCTATAGCCCTCTTTGCCGCTACTTTCGTAAGTTCAGTTGTATATGTACCTATATGTTTCTTTTTTATTTGATTGTTCTGATCTAAGCTTCTTCCTGGGTTGGGTTTTCTCATAGATGGCCATCCACATTAGCGGGCTACTGAAAAGGATCCAAGTCATGGAGGGTTCTGCTCAGGCTTCTAGAGCTTTTGAGCTTAAGGTCACAGAGTTGTCCTTTGAGAACAGCGACCTCAAAGCTCAGATCCAGGATTTACAAGAGCAGATGGAGAAGTAGACTTCCCTAAACAAGGATTTGGAAGCAGAGAAGGAGAGGATTGAGGGTGAAAGCAAGAGTTACAAGGAAGAGGCCAGAAAGGCTAAGGAGGAGCTCAAAAAAATCTCTGGGGAGCTCAGGCAGAAAATAGATGAATGGCTCAAAGTCAATCAAGAGTCCCTAGAGGCTTTGAGCTCTTACCAAACTATGAAGAGGGAATATGACCTCCTGGCTAAGACAAACGACACTCTTCGGGAAAAGCTTGAGATGGAGAGGGCAGCAGGTAAGGAGAAAGACAGTTTAATTGCCAAGCTAGTTGATGACATCACCACTCAGTGGGTTTCCGGGTGGCTTGCCTTTCAAGATAGAGCTGAGGAGCTCTACCTTGGACAAGATTTCAATTTTGATCCCCCCACTGAGGAGGGGGCAGAGGCGGTCGCTCCTGAGGTTAACACTATGCCTCCTCCTGCTTTTGAGGCTACCCATTTCTCTGCCGACCTCGTCTCCCAAGCTCTAGCCCTAGACTCACCATCTACAGATGTCGATGTCCCTGCCTCAAAAACTCCTGAGGTTCCTCTTCCCCTGCTTTCCTCAGAGCTTACAGAAACTCCGACTTCCGAGCTCCCAGCCCCTTCCCTCTTAGAGCCTTTAATGGAGGATTTTTCAGCTATTTCCTCTGCTGAACTTCCAAGCTCCCTTTCTGCTCTTGCTGCTGAGATTTCTCCTACTGAACTGCAGAGTCCTTCAAGTACTCCCCTATCAGGAACTTAGGGCTCTTAAAATGAGAAAAATTTGTAACTCTAAAATGTAACTCTTTTCTGTTTTTGAATAGCACAATTGATTCACAGTTCCTCTTCTCTGCATTATATTTGTACTCGTTAATTTTTGTCTTTGAGTTGTACTGTTTTACTTTATATCCTTTCCTTGCCCCCCCCTTTTGCGTTGAGGAGAACTGAGTTCTTCTGAAAGTAAATCTGTTGGAGCTGCGAGTCTACTGGCTCACCGAGCTCCTTTAAGAGGAACGGAACTGAGGTTTGTCTTTAGGAGATTGCGAAGAGAGTGTGTAACTTGATGATGAGGTCCATAGGTATTTGAGAAGTAGGGAGTTACCTTGAAAGGTCCATGCAATTATACGAACTGAGCTTAACTCTTAAATACCTGAAAGTAATAAGCTGCCTTGGAAGGTCCATGCAGCCATACGAGCTACACTTAGCTTATAACTGAGCTGCCTTGGAAGATCCATGCAGCCATACGAGCTCTATTATGAGCTTGAAGTTGATTGCCCAAGTTAAAATGCAGCTTATTGTACTGGACTTTTGCTGGACAGTCGAGGGCTGTTAATGCTTGAGATGGATGAGGAGTATCAAGGAAATGTTGAGACTACTGGGCCTGAGCTCGTTTTGATATTCTGTGAACATCTGGTCGAGACTCTTTTTCCCTCCTCCCCCCCTTTTTTTTTTTTTGACCCGCTTCCCCAACTGCCTTTCAAAAGTGTAACCACCTTCTTTAATTAGAAAACCCAAAGGTCCGCCGACTTTGGTTCTCGTGTATGTTTTTGATTGCATTAAAGCTTTGTGTTCATATGGTTTTGCTATACCTTCTTGGTTCCTTCCTATTGTAGGTGCCTCTTTTTTGTTCTCGAAGATTTACCATTCTTCTACTTCTTACTTTTCTTTATCTTCCCTGAATTTTTCGATGGCTACTCCCATGTCGCCCCTGTTCAATGAACGAAGATCCTTTGGAATTGAGTGGGAGTGGCAGACTCCCTACTTAGTTCCTTTGTCAATATCACCCTCAGATTTAGATGGGATAAAGAAGAAGTTCTTCCTTGATGTAGAACTAACTCTTCAGGCCCCCTCTATTGATAAGCCCTGCAATTACCTTCCTCGAGGAGGCTTTGGACATAGAGTTGTGTCTTCCCATTCATCTCGTTGTTGGTTATATCTTGGCTTATTGCGGTTTATGCCTTTCTCGTCTCTCTCCCAAGGGGTAGGCCACCATGATCAGTATCTTCCTATTTTGGCGCTTGCGAGGTGATGACAAGTTTCCCATTGTAGGAGAATTCTTTTACTTTTTTGACCTTGAAGAAGATGAGGTCTTATGTTTTATTTGTTTTCGATGGAGGCACTTCAAGCTGCGGCGTCTGGTGTTTGACCTTCCTTCTCTTCCTGAGGGATGGGCTCATCGCTTCTTTTATGTTTCTGGGGACTCCTGGGGGTCCATAGAGCTGCACTACAGAGAATTCAGAGTTCGCAGATCCTGGTGGAGCTATTCTTATTCAGGTAAGTATCTTGGCAGCCTGTACTTTTCAGGTCTCCTGATGTTATTTCCTAAGCATAGGATTTGATTTGGTTGGTAGGTCCTCCTGAATTGAATTTATTAGAGGAAATATGGATCAATCAGATGATCGAAGTTGAGCCTGTGCCTTTCTCTGAGTTGATGACACTGAACAACTTGTTTTTGTTCAGCGCTGCAAGTGCTGCTGTGGACTTTGTTTCTTACCCAGATTCTGCTAATTCCTATTCTTCTGAGTTCGATGAGGACAAGGATGTTGGTACATCCTCCAAGAAACGAAAGAGGAGTGGCGCTGCCAGTAACTTTTCATCTTCATCTGGATCTACACTAGCCACTATTTTGTTTTCCTCAACTGAGCAGAAATTTATAAATCTTCTAACTGAGGCCTAGAAGGAGTGAGATGAGCTAAAAGAAGAAAATGCCCACCTGAAGGAGGAAGTTGCTGAGCTTCAGAGACGCCTCAAGGACGATTAAGAACTAAGAATGTCTCTTGTAATCTTTTTGCTTTGTATTGATGCTGGATATGTGAGCCTTTGATCTTATTTGATGGTTACCGACTCTTCTGGCGATTCCTAAGCTCGTGATTTTGAATTTTGTCATATGCTTCTATTCTCGAGCTACTGGGCCCGTTTTAGTGAACTAGGAAATTCATGGAGAGCTACTGAACTCATTCTTATGAACGGGAGAGTTAATTGTGAGCTATAGAGCTCTTTTTATGAACTGAAGAGTTTATCGCGAGCTATAGAGCTCCTTTCATGACCTGAAGAGGTTATCCCGAGCTACAAAGCTCTTTTTATGAGCTAAAGAGTTCATCACGAGCTATAGAGCTCTTCTTATGAACTGAAGAGTTCATCGTGAGCTATAGAGCTCTTTTTATGAACCGAAGAATTCATTGCGAGCTATAGGGCTCTTCTTATGAACTAAAGAGTTCATCACGAGCTATAGAGCTCTTTTTATGAACTGAAGAGTTCATCCCGAGCTACAGAGCTCTTTTTATGGACTGAAGAGTTCATCACGAGCTATATAGCTCTTTTTATGCAATCTCTCAGGCATGAATCAAAGACTTGTGGTTTTATTGAGAATGATCAAATTATAAAATTGACTCATTGAAAAAAAAATTGAGATGTTCTGCATTCCAAGAACGGGGCAAGATTTTCCCTTCCTCCGTCTGTAACTCGTAGTTCCCTGGTCTGACCAACCGTGAGATGATGTAGGGACCTTTCCAATTAAGCCCCAACTTTCCATGAAAGGGGTCCTTTCTTGCTAACAATAATTTTTTAAGTACTAGGTCACCCACCTTGAAGGTCCTATGTCTGACCTTTCTGTCGTAGTAACTAGCCGTCTTTCTCTGGTAATTCTTGATACGATGTAGAGTTGCCTCTCTTTTTTCTTCTAAGAAATCCATACTTAATAGAAGTGACTCATTGTTGAGTCCATCATCTGTGAGTTCAGTCCTGGGCAATGGAAGCCCAACCTCGACAAGCGCCACTGCTTCAGTTCCGAAGGCCAAGGCAAACGGTGTTTCTTGAGTTGCTAACCTGGCGGTTGTTCTGTAGGCCCATAACACTTCTAGGAGGTGTTCCACCCATTTTCCCTTCAGATCTTCAAGCTTGGTCTTTAGAGCTGCTTTTATGGTTTTGATGGTGACTTCCGCTTGCCCGTTAAACTGTGGATGAACTAGAGCTAAGAAATAATTCTTAATTTCGAGCTCAGCACAGAATGTTTTGAAGTTTAGATTGTCGAATTGCTTCCCATTGTCAGAGATGATTGCCCTGGGAATACCAAACCAAAAAATTATGGATTTCCAGGTAAAGCCCTGGACTTTCTGTTCAGTAATTATTGTCAAAGGTTCCACTTCTGCCCATTTGGTGGAGTAATCTACCCCAATGATGGCAAACTTGCACTGTCCTACACTAGTAGGGAGGGGTCCCAGGATGTCCAGACGCCATTACTGGAAGGGTCATGGGCTAATTACCTTGGTTAAGAGCTCTGGTGGGCAATGGGGAATGTTGGCGTGTATCTGGCAGATCTTGCACCTTTTGACTAGATCTGAAGCATCCTTGAGCATTGTGGGCCAATAGTACCCCTGCCTTAACGTNTATTACTGGAAGGGTCATGGGCTAATTACCTTGGTTAGGAGCTCTGGTGGGCAATGGGGAATGTTGGCGTGTATCTGGCAGATCTTGCACCTTTTGACTAGATCTGAAGCATCCTTGAGCATTGTGGGCCAATAGTACCCCTGCCTTAACGTCTTCCCTGCCAAAGCCCGGGCTCCGATGCGGTTACTGCAAACTCCCTTGTGGATCTCTCTGAATATGTAATTGGTGTCTTTGCCCCCCACGCACTTAAGAANATTACTGCAAACTCCCTTGTGGATCTCTCTGAATATGTAATTGGTGTCTTTGCCCCCCACGCACTTAAGAAGAGGGGTTGAAAAGCCTCGCTTGTATATGTTTTCCAACAAAATAGAAAATCTAGCTGACCTGGTTCTTAGCTTGGCAGCTACTTTGGGATCTTCTGGCAGAGTTCCATGCTGAAGGTACCCTAGGATGGGACCCATCCAGCTTGGTGGGGCTTGCACAGGTTGTGCTTCTTCATCCTTAATACACACAGACGGTTCTACAAGGTGCTCTACTAGAATTAGCCTGTCCAAACTCTCCTACGAGGCTATTGCTAATCTTGCCAAAGCATATGCTCGAGAGTTCTCGGTTCTCGGAACATGTCTAATCTTAACTTACACGAACTTCTTGATCAACTCTTGTACCTTTCTAAGATAAAGGACCATCTTCTCGCCTTTAGCTTTATAAACCTCCTCTATCTGTTTTACCACCAGTTGGGAATCATTGTAGATCTCCAACTGCTCAGCTTCCATCGAGTGAGCAAGATTAAGTCCGACAATGACGGCTTTATACTCTACCTCATTGTTTGAATCTTTAAACCCAAATCTAAGGGCATACTCGACATCTATCCTAACTGGAGAGGTTAGTATCAGGCCTGCACCACTTCCTTGAGCATTGGCAGTTCCATCCACTGAAAGCTTCCATGTAGGAAGGTCAGGTACTAGATGCATTGCTTCCATAGGTGCTGGTGTTGTAAATTCTGCGATGAAATCTGCTAAAACTTGACCTTTGACCGCAGTTCTAGGTTTAAATCTGATGTCAAACTCGCTGAGCTCTATGGTCCACTTTATCAGCCTCCCCGAGGACTCTGGCTTATGCAACACTTGTTTCATTGGTTATTCTGTTGGAAACTCGACGGTATGAGCCTGGAAATAGGGTCTGAGTCTCCTAGCCGTAGTTACCAATGCTAAAACAAGCTTTTCCATTTTCAGATACCTCTCCTTTGCCCCCCTCAGAGCTCTACTACAGTAGTAGACTGATTGCTGAGACTTGTCTCGTTCCCTCACCAGAGCTGCACTAGTTGAGAAATTTGAAACAACTAGATAGAGGGTTAGTATCTCCCCCTGCAAGGGACTTACCAGGAAAGGAAGGGAGCTCAGCTAAGCCTTCAAGGCTTTGAATGCCTCTTCACACCAGTTATCCCAGTGGAACGCCTTTTTTAAGATCTGAAAGAAGGGCTGACATTTATCACTTGACCTGTAAATAAAACGGCTCAAGGCAGCTACTCTTCCTGTCAAGCACTGGATCTCCTTTACATTAGAAGGTGTTTGCATATCCAAGACTGCCTTTACCTTATCTAGGTTAGCCTCGATTCCTCTACTGTTGACTATGAAACCCAAAAATTTCCCCGCAGATACTCCAGAGGCACATTTTACAGGATTGAGTTTCATCTTGTATTGCTTAAAGACCTGGAACGATTCCGCTAAATGTGCAATATAGAGCTTTGCCTTCAATGATTTCACCAGCATATCGTCAATGTAGACCTCCATGGTTGTTCTAATTTAGCCTTGGAACATCCNCCGCAGATACTCCAGAGGCACATTTTACAGGATTGAGTTTCATCTTGTATTGCTTAAAGACCTGGAATGATTCCGCTAAATGTGCAATATAGAGCTTTGCCTTCAATGATTTCACCAGCATATCGTCAATGTAGACCTCCATGGTTGTTCTAATTTAGCCTTGGAACATCCGATTCACCAGACGCTGGTAGGTGGCTCCAGCGTTTTTTAGTCCAAAAGGTATGACCTGGTAACAGCACGTTCCTTGCTCAGTTATAAAGGAATTTTTTTCTTGGTCGGCTGGATCTATCCTGATTTGATTATATCCCNCTGCGTTTTTTAGTCCAAAAGGCATAACCTGGTAACAACACGTTCCTTGCTCGGTTATAAAGGAATTTTTTTCTTGGTCGGCTGGATCTATCCTGATTTGATTATATCCCGAGAAAGCATCCATGAAACTGAGGAGTTCATGTTCGACTGTGGCATCCACTATCAGGTCTATCCGAGGTAAAGAAAAGTTGTCCTTGGGGCTTGCTCGGTTGAGATCAGTTAAGTCAATGCATAGTCGCCCCTTGCCGTTGGTTTTCTTAACAAGAACCACATTGGCTAGCTAGATAGGGTAGTTAACTTCCCTAATGGCTCTGGTGTGTAGAAGTTTGGTTACCTTCTGATTGATTACCTTCTGGCTTTTTGGGGCAAAACTCCTTCGTTTTTGCTTGACCGTTCGGTAGGTGGGATTCACACTGAGCTTATGTGTGATAATCGAGGGGTCAATTCTTTCCATGTCTTCTTGCTTCCGAACGAATACTCCCCTATTCTCCTTTAGGAATTGGATGAGGAGGTTTTTTATTTTCTTGCTTAGCTTAGACCCGACGTAAACAAGATGTTCTGGCTCCTCATCAAGCTGAACAGGCTCTAGCCCTTCTGATGGTGCTGGCCTAGTATCCAATTCGTCCCTCATATCTAGCTCATCTAGTTGNTACTGATGGTGCTGGCCTAGTATCCAATTCGTCCCTCATATCTAGCTCATCTAGTTGGACATTCTCAATTTTTCTCTATTTCATCGAGGTCATATAGCACTCCCTTGCTAGTCACTGGTCTCCTCGGACCAGTCCAACTCTATTTTCCATAAAAATTTTCATAACCAAGTGATAGGCAAAGGGGATTGCTTTCATTGCGTTAAGGGAGGGCCTCCTGGGAAGCATATTATATGCAGAAGAGGCATCCACCACTAGGAATCTCACCGTGGTGGTGGTCTGGCAAGGAGAGTCTCCCATAGTGAGGACAAGCTGAATTGAACCCAAGGGCAATACCCTCTCTCCTGTGAATCCCAACAGGTGAGCACTGACCAGCTCCAGTTTTCCCTACCGATGCCCATTTTGTCAAACGCAGAAGCGAATACAATATCTGTCGAGCTCCTGTTGTTAATCAGAACTCGATAAACATTTCTGTTAGCCACAACAGCTCTTACTACCAGTGGGTCATCATGGGGGTGTTGGTAGCCTTCCAAATCTGAGTCTGAAAAGGTGATGGCCGTGTTCAGCCGAGGTGTCTTGGACACAGTGT